>LUCW03001446.1:30000-37500 GCA_001586965.3 Sphaeroforma sirkka | reverse complement strand
ATCAGTATACACGTGAGGTCACGGGATTGACAGTGTTTAGATAACGTGTGGGTTATCTGTTGTATTCTATCTCCAAGTTCCTCTTTGAATATCGCTGAGTCTACAGTTTGGCACTATATATTTAGTGCTGTAATATAGGTTGGCGCGGCTGTCTATGCTTGTACACTGGCGTTTGCCATACTTTTTAGACCACACTTGTGCAGAAGATCAATTGGCTCTCGACATTAATTCCTGGCGTTTTGACTTTCAAAGACATGATCTCAGAAGTTGTTCTACTGAAGGTCTTCCTCTAATAGCTTTTTGCCGATACGTGGATCGATAGATGAGGACATTTTTAGTCTTTTGAAGGGGTGCATTGTCTGGTTTCTTGCAGTTATAAAGCACGTAGCTATGAGTGTAAGAATAGATAAACTATCTAAGCCACATTTATTGTCTGATCTAATCGCGTGTTACTTTGTGCACAGAATCTGTCAAAGACTTACAAGAGTTTTCGAAGGTGTCGGAGAGATGGCAACTGTTTATACAGAGCTGTCAGCTATGCCTTGCATGAGAAACTGCTGCAAACCGAATCACAGACACTGCAAGAACGCTGCCAGATGCAAATAGTGAAGAGCAAGCCGGTATGTTGCGTGCTCGTAGCTGGAGAGATGAATGCAAAGCTACTGAACAACAGTACAGTGTGGTCAATTACATGTGACACTCACCATAGTGTGGTCAAATACGTGTTATACTCACTATAATGTGGTCAATACGTGTGATACTCACTATAATGTGGTCGAATACGTGTGATACTCACTATATTGTGGTCAAGTACGTGTGGTACTCACTATAATGTGGTCAACTACGTGTGGTACTCACTATAATGTGGTCAAGTACGTGTGGTACTCATAATGTGGTCAATTACGTGTGGTACTCACTATAATGTGGTCAACTACGTGTGGTACTCATAATGTGGTCAATTACGTGTGGTACTCACTATAATGTGGTCAACTACGTGTGGTACTCACTATAATATGGTCAATTATGTGTGGTACTCACTGGGTGCCTACGTCTGCGCTTGCAGGCTCTAATCGAGGCAGGCTTTCAGGAGTATGTATTCGAAGACTTCTACGAGGCTACTCTGGAGAGCTGGATGCAAGTAAAGGAGAAGGACAGTCAGTGGGTGCATGAGCTCTTCAACGACAGCGAGATGTCGAATGCCATAGGATTGTATTACAGGTTTATGACCTCGGTGGAGTTACGGACCAATGCATCTGAGGTACGGTATAATATACAGGCACCGTTCAAGGAGAGGTGCTGTGTTGACAGTTGTATAGCGATATGTTAGTATTCATTGTATTCATTATGCCCTAGGTAGTCATACATCTTAGTCATTGGGCTGTCATTGTGTAGACTTGTATTGCACGAATTCTTTGTTTTATTTTTAGGTAATATTCCATCGACAGGGTGCTGTTATATTCGATTTTTGCTGTCCCGTTTGGTCTTCTACCAGCAGCTTGTGAAACGTCTTAGCCAAACAGCGGGTTGCCCTATAGAGTGGTACACACACACTATGCTGCCGTAGTGATCATAGTTCTTTTCAATCATCATACTGTCTTGCATCTCACTGGTGTCAAAATAGATTTGCCGGATACTCACAAGTCCAGCCGTATGGTACTGTACAATATTGGTTCATTCTTGACTGGGTACAAAATTCTCTAGCGCCTCAGCTGTAAGGTGTTTTGCATAGGACAGCGTCCGGCTACAGCACTCACTCATATTGCCTCGATTTTTGTATGGTACAAGTTATCCTCTTTAGTCGCAGTGGTGTGATGCCCTAAACTTGGCAGTCCGGGTTACGATTTCTCCGTAACATACTCTGTGACAACATTGTTATTGTATCATGTTCGTATTCTGATGTGAAGTGCTACGCTGCAATATACGACAGTATATCAGAGCTACGGTGCAACCTAGGCAAAGGTATAGTGCGGAGTCTTCACACTTGGCAGTTGCAAATAGTAGGCACCAACTGCCGCTGCAATCGCAAGGCTCTGCATGAAATCAATTGGCTCAACACGTATGCAGTATACCAATTTTTGTTCCCGTTACTCACCGAGTCCTTCCTTAAGCTCGCGCTACACTGTTCACGAGGCTTTTCTCGAGCTTATTCTACAGTTTACTAACAAGGTGTTTCTGATGCGTATTCTACAGTATATCCACTTTCTGGAGGATGGGACGACGGTTGAGAAGTTCTGCAACACTCAAGTCGAATGCTACGGCAAAGAAGCAGATAATGTATGTGCGTCTGATGGCACCGGTTACAACTACACATATGCAAGGCTTGTTTCGTGTCATCGCACTCAGAAATCATTGACGTATAATCTATACGTGAGCATCCTTTACAATATATATGTGAGCATCCTTTAGCAAACAATGGCCCATTCTCATATGGCAATCTGTGCGTAAGCATCCTTTGGCACACAGTGCTTCTGACCCGTTCACCCTTCTCCTGCTCTGCCTTCAGATACAAATAGCCGCACTGTGTCGATATTTGAAGATTAGGCTGAAAATAGTGCACTTGGATCAGTCGACCGGGGACGAGTGCAATGTGCATGACATCGGCAGGGAAGATGCCGATGACGCGGAGGACAGTATCACGCTGTTGTACAGACCAGATCACTATGACATACTATATGAAACATGTGCCAAATGTAGTGCTTTGTCATGGATAACGCCCATGACGCTGTGCTCATAACTGATTTCGTATTTAAGTGGTAGTGTTGATCAAGTATGCATGCACAACACTAGGGTATCAACGAAAGAGCATCAACGAATAACCGTCCTGGGTCCTCCTGTCAGTCATCACTTTGAGAATGTCGAGCCCGTGGAGTAGAAGATACGAACGCTTTCGACGATTGTGTTCAATTAAGGGAGATATGATACTCATGGGGATTTCAAATGAAGTTGCATAGCTCTGCAGTGTTTGTGTTGTTTGGTTGAACAAGATAGTTTATTGATTTAGATATATCTGTATCTTGCGTAAGCAAACATAGTATATGACGCACTGGTATTGTATTGATTCATTCAAAGCACCACGTGTTCTCAACGCGCATATTGTGATATTCACGTACACCTGTACACCTACATGCATATGCACATATCTCTGGAGACGATCTTTAACCGCATGTTTATTCTATAAATAAAGGTGCACATGACTGGTTACAAATTTTCAAGTACGAGAACACGGTACTTTAGGCGCTGGTTTGTTTGGAATTGTCGTCGTGCTTTGTTAGGTTCATCGCCAAATTTTCAAGCATATAGTACTATACTTGGGCCACGATGTACACACACGAATGTATACAACCCAATTTGAGGTGAAGCGTTTCTATTCGCGCCTGGACTTCAATGTGGATATTTCCTGTGATCCAGCTCATGGTAATATATTATATCTCTGGGTGTTTGTTTTTTTTCAACCATGCGATTATACTCTAATTGTGACGGAAATATGATCCGCAAAACAAAATTTATTCGTTGACATTTGTACGTATACACATTAACATGAGAATTGCAAATATGTATTGGTTTATTTCGTTTATGTATGGTATTCTTTTTAATATCAGTACTTACAAACAATCGTTCCTTTGCGTGTAGTTTGTATAGTTGAGCTTTCAACCACTAACAGTCATAACGGAAACAACATCATTTTCCGTGCTCTCTTAGTTGATGTGTGTAAATTCCTATCTGCACTGGTTGGGCTTCGTTAATGAGAGAATACTACTGAGGTGTGCAAAATATAAAGGGCACCGGCCTATCAACCGAATAGATATAAAATATGGCTAATTAGGGCAAACTACTATGTATATTCAAATTGCTTTATTTGTGTTCTTCGTGTATTCTTAATTGGTGTTTCGAGGTTATGTGTTCATCACAAATATCATAATCACCCATTTCAATAGTACTTGCCACAATCGGGAAACTCATTCACCCGGGGTCCCTTCAGCCTCGACTGTAAACATTTAAGCTTCTACTACAATTGACTGTGGTCGTCGGATTTCTAAGCTACTTGCATCAGCCCTTCAGCCTCTTTCTTCTGCTCAGATTCACAATATCTAAGTGAATATACTGAGTGTGCATCAATTATTGAAATCATGTGGATACAAATATGAGCGAAGCTACATTGTAGTTGAAGTTGATACTCCTTACCAAGCCGAGTATATACATGATTGATCATAGTTAGTGGACACAGAAAAGGAAGCATAAACGTGCACAACTGTACGCTGTGACACATGGACTACTCGAACGCGCATAGAGGTGTATGGGTGTATATATATTTCGTTAAATCCTATTGATTGCGCCAGAATGGGTTCAAATATCAATAAAATGAACATACTCATCTATTGGCCTCAAAGAACATGTACACGTTGGCATATACATCGAGAATCACCACATAGGTAAGAAAATATGCTTGTATGTCTCGTACGTGTGCTTTGAAGATACCTTTGTTTGTCAATCTTGATGCATAGAGTAATAAATGGGTGTATATGCCGATGGTATTCAATTCACACACCAATCAATAGCAGAAGCAGGCCAATTGGGGTAGCAGCGCGTATGTTTCCGCGCTTGCACTTTGATGTACTCAGCCTGGATCACTCCCATTTCTCCCAATCGGAATCCGATCCCTCTGAGACCGCTGCTGCTTCCTTGTCCACTTTTGGACTTTGTACCGGTGCTTGGCTTTGCACCTCTGACCCTGCCCGCTGGACTTGGTTGGCCTTAGAACCCCGCAATGTATCTTCCTGCTGGATATCCCCCGTATTCCTCGATTCTTCTACATCACTATCTTCATCCCCGTCATCCATGTTCACATATCCCAATGCTGCTCCGTCCTCGGCCGCACTCTCGCCCCAGCCATCCTCCACACTCTCGTCCCATTGGTCGTCACCGCCCATTTCTTCCATGACATTGGCGGATTCCGCTCTCTTCTCATCCGATTGACCCTGGTCCTCCGCATGCGACCAATTAGGGTCCAATGTGTCCTCACTCTCTTCACCCCACGTACTCCGGTCGCCATCCGTCTCCAACTCGGGCTCAGTAGTCTCACTCCCCGGAAATGCGGTAGTTTCGCTTTCTATGTCGTGAGCGTAGGCGTAAGCACTAGTGTTTGTCTCGTCGTCGCGCTCGCTGCCCGTGTCGCCCGCTGACAACATACCGTCAGACGCGAGTGCCGAGAATTGTGGTATTTGCAGGTGCGATTGCGGTTGTGGCTCGTGCTCCGCATGTACATCTGCATCGGGATCTGCAGCTTCCGCTGTATTCTCTGGCCCACTCACTGGCAGCGGGTGTGGGTCGTGGTTGGGGCTTTCTTTTGCGAGCCCCCTTGTTGCTTCGCCCGCCGTTTCAGCTGGGGTGTCTAGTGTTGTGTTTACTGTGTCACGTATCGCCGCTGAAATGTCTGATTGGGCCGCTGGAGCTCCTGTTGATTCGGACTCGTTTGCCTCAATGTCACACTCTGCACTTATTTTATCAGACCTCTCCACCGCTTGGTCACACACCGGTGCCACGTTGTCCGGAGTCTCAATAGGAGACCCATCATCATGTGGTGTATCTGTCTCTGTATTCGAATCTTTACTCGTACTTGGCAACGGGTTTTTGACAGCGACTGTGTCTCCCTCCTCCCAGCCCTTTTCTCCGTCGCTCCAGTCGTCGTCATCATCACCCCAACCCTCGGAATCATTCTTCTGAAGATCGGATTCCATAGCCCCTGAGATGTGCATACGATTCGATATCAGACTAGAGATTCAAAAGTAGCATACGCACACACATGACGTGCAGACTACTTGTTTATTGCTTATTACTATTCAGATACCAAGAGACGATTGAAATGAGTATTGGTTATTCTTGATCAGAGGGAATATGGTGACCGGTGCCGTGCTGTCGGTCAAACATATCGCACACGCAGGGCTATCTAGCAG
Source organism: Sphaeroforma sirkka (assembly GCA_001586965.3). Taxonomy (NCBI): domain Eukaryota; class Ichthyosporea; order Ichthyophonida; genus Sphaeroforma; species Sphaeroforma sirkka. Next base: position 31,549 of record LUCW03001446.1, on the reverse strand, counting down.
ATACGCACACACGCACAGACCAGCAACCCATGAAATTTCCCGCGCCAAGCAATACCCCATTGGATTTGTTCACTGCCCACGGGAACGTGCACCGGAGAAGTATGGAATTTTAATGTATTATGGAGTGTGGATACATACCACTATGTAAAACTCAAGATATCAGCGAATAAACTAATGAGATAGAGGTAGAGCAGATTCAATGTATGATACCAGTGTATTTTCCTTACTTTTGATTTCCTCTCGTTGCTGCACTGCCCCATCAAACATATCCAGCTGAAAAAAATACCGTTTCCAAAACACCTCGAATGAGACTGCATTGGGCACCAGATTTGCTTCCATGTTGGCGATGCTGTTGAATTGAGACCGCAACGTCTCGATTTCGGCTTTTCTCTGGCTCATAAATGGGTTTTTCATCTGCCATTTTCGGAAGGCCTCGGTGTTCTCGGGATCAGTGATGAATGTGGTGGGTGTGGATTGCAGCTGCAATATGTGCAGATCTCGCCTGTAATGAATACAGGGTGAGTGAGTGGGTGGGTGAGTGAGCTTCCACATGGTGGTGATTACCATGACCTGTATGGGCACTCGTCGAGCTAGAAATACATAGCCACAGACCAGAACTTTATCCCATGCCCATAGTTGGACAGCAGAATAAGCGGCTTCAAATACAGACAGACAGGTGCTCTTCATATCTACTTTGCAAAAAGTCAGTAATTACCCACCTCGTATATCGCGCGGCCGGTTTCTTCGCTGGAGAAGCAATTGCGCCCTGAGGTGGCGCATACTTCGGTTGATCTTTCCGTCGTTGCTGTCTGGATGAACTTTGTGGAATATCGAGCGAGTTGAAAAACTCTTCCGCTTCTTTAGGCACATCTGGGAATGGTGAACACGAGGACAAACATTAAACCTTTCGATCTCTACCGGAATATGACTGGGATGGATGGGTAAGGTCGGTAGCATGAGAAAAGAGAGGCTCAGCGATGTAGAAGGCTTCCCAGCTACTGGGCAAGGGAACGCTAGCTCTTCTTAGGCAATTGTCGCAAGGGCTATACAACTAGAAAAGAATATAGCCGGGTGAATTTGAAATGCGACTGAGCATGTACACACCTGAGTGGCACCAGAACTCATAGTGAGACGAGGTGACTAATGGGCCGTCACGAAGAATTGAGCATCTAAAACAACCATGCCAAAACACGACTGATTATACCACTGACTGACTGCTTATTCTGTAAAACCAGATACAACATAGCCGATACTACCAGTGGTTATGCAAAGATTAAACAAAGGTCAAAAGCCTCAGCAGCCGCGATTGAGCAGAATACAGCCCAGGTAAGCCCTGGAGCCAACGGCCATGCAAAAGACAGAACCAGATACACATGTCACCGAACCAAAGCATGCTAATCGCACGAGCGACATATCGATACCACGGATAAATGCACCACACATCCGTAAACCGATGGTGAACCGGTGTCACAGTATGAAGTATGAGATCAACGTCCGCCAGGGTATTTTGCATACGTTTCGCTATTGTTTCTGCTGTAACCAGATACAC
>LUCW03001446.1:20000-25000 GCA_001586965.3 Sphaeroforma sirkka | reverse complement strand
CTCGCTAATACCTGACAGCCGCAGATCATCAGTCGTGTGATACCTCGTCTCGGCAGTGTGGTTCGTTGTGTTGATATGGCCCAAAAGCTAGTCCTACCCCTTAGTCCAGTCCTTTCCACACCACATGGTGGTACACCCGCGCTCGTAGTTGCACCAAGCACGCACCCAATTACAGCAGTTGGAAACATGTGGTTGTATGTGCACTTATGCATGTATCAACCAAACAACCATGAAGCGCTCTTGCAACCCCGAGATCGCCAATGTACTCTCCACTGCTGAAGCACACACGCGACTACTGCACCTTTATTAATGTCTGCTTATACCTAACCCCCAACGTCTGTGTAGAATGGCTATGTACTCTCCATGACTGAAGCACACACCTGACTACTGCACCTTTATTAGTGTCGTCTTATACTTAACCCTCAACGTCTGTGTAGGATGGCTATGTACTCTCCATGGCTGAAGCACACACGCGACTACTGCGCCTTTATTAATTTCTTCGTTTACTTGACCCGCAACGTCTGTGTAGGATGGCTATATACCCTCTCCATGACTGAAGCACACACGCGACTACTGCAATTTGTTGCTGTCTTCTTATACTTAACCCCCAACGTCTGTGTAGGATGGCTGTGCCGCGTAAACGGACCAATATATCAGGTGGGGCTGGCGGTAGACCTGACGGCGCTCCATTGTTCAAGGGCATTGGCAACATGAGTTCACTGCCACCAACACCCGCCGCTACTACAGAGGGGTATGTATGTATGTATGTGTGTGTGTGTGTGTGTGTGTGTGTATGTGTGTGATGATTGATTTTGTTTTGTTTTGGTTTGGTTTGATTTGTTTTGTCTATTCTTTATTTTGCTGTGCGTGAGGTCATATAATTGGGAATATTAGCTCTCTACCGCCACCCGAGTTTACCACTTGATACTGCCTTATATTTAGTGTGTTCGTGATATGGATTGCTTCTGAGTAATGCTTTTTTTATATTTACGTGAATGCCCCTTCTGTCGTGGCAGTGAGTCGTTGACATGTACCTCACAGTGCACACCCGAGGCTGCACTGGGGCATATATGCGTTGCTGATAAATGCTAAGATATATACTCTCCATTCCGATCTGCCGGTATTACTGTAGATAGGGATGTACAAGAACATATCACACCCCTGCACTACCAAACCCCTCCAACCTCTAACCCCGCTGGGTGTGGATGTGGGTGTGCGAGATATAAATCCGCACACGTCGTTTTCTCTCGTTGGATGCGCCGGACAGGCACGTGTTTCAACACACTGTCACCCATTGGCCATAGAACACGCCTTCACATATAACCCTACGTAGTATATGCAGTGCTCTTCAATAGATAGCAGAGAATTAAGAAACAAAGTGGTCCATAGCACTACCACCACACTCTTTTCCTTCCTTGCTTGCCTTCCCTTTCCCCCGGGGATACCATGCAGCTGCATGTTCGTATCGCCTACATTCTGAATTCTCAAGTGAATACACAAAACAGCGCACCCAAATCTGCCTTCGCCGGGCTGGCCCCCTCATTCGGTGGAGCGTCAAGTGTTCCATCGTTTGGGTTTGGGACCACTCCTGCTGAACCTGCCGCCACCTCTTTTGGGGCCGGGGCAAAAGCGAGTCCTTTTGGAAAACTAGCTACGAATTCTTCTCCAACAGTATTCGCGGGTTTTGGTCAAAAGTCCTCTGAATCTGCAGGTGTGTCGGTTAATTGACAATCTCAGATTGTGGAGTGTACTGTTGTGAGGTTGTGCGTGTGAGCCGTTGTCGTACGAGTGTGCTATTTCGTGAGTGTGCCATTCGATAATATCTTGATCGATAGCTAGGTGTGCGTTGCTCTGTGCGCTTTGTTGTGCCGGTTGTATCTTCCATAGTCTCAGCAGTGGAGTGTATGATATGATCCCTGGTATGATATGATCCCTGGATACGTCCCGTAGCCTCCCGCGTGTGATTATGTGCAGAGGCACGCGTGAGCATTATTCGACACGCCAACACGTTCATACCATCACCCTTGGTACATCACCTATCACCCATAGCCGCCACCTACATGTGTATCGAGGTCTAGGTCACGTTTGCCTTCTAAGGCACTCACAGGTACAGCCCAACTCGTCGTGTTCATATTACGGCCACTCATTGTCACGTACAAAACATGTCAATGCAACTAACTCCACAAGACGTACGTTTGCTATGTTAGCGCACTTTCAAGGGCGGCTTAAGGAGGTGGCATTGCTCACCCACCCACCGATCGCTTATACATACAAAACCTCATTCTTGATCCTTTCGCTCCACACAAGCTGGATTACATGGGTATCATTGTACGCTCACACTGTCTTGACTGCCACATCCTCCAGCACCAGCAGCCTCCACTGTGACCTTTGGCGGACCTTCTAAGTCGGCGCTTTCTGGTGGCCCATCCAGCGAATCCGCCTCACAGTCTACTTTCCCACCTGCTGCCAAGCCAGGTGGGTGGGTGGGTGAATTCTGAACTTCCGTATATGTATAGTGAAATGGAACGGCGTGCGGATTTAAATAAGTTATTTAAGGACCGAGTTGGAGAGTTGGTTTTAGTAGTATATGTAGACCACAGGCGTTTTCCTCGTGAGTTTGTTGCTGATCCCTCTCCATCCCCTGCTGCCCTACTACTCATACGTGCACTGACTTCCAGGTTCTCCCTTCGCGTTTGGTTCTTCTACGTCGGATACCGCACCCAATTCCAAGGTCCCGATAGCATTCGGTTCACAAGCTCCGTCCACTAATGCTTTCTCATTGTCAGGAGGGTACGTATACATACCCAAAGTTTCAAGTAGAACGCGCTAGCGAGTGGTCTGTTGTCAGTTATTATATATATATATATATATATATGTGTGTGTGTGTGTGTGTGTGTGTGTGTGTGTGTGTATTGCATTTACAATCCTATACTTAATGTCCGCATGACAGCTACTTTAGAGATACGATATTTGTAGACGTATAAAATCAATCAGGCACAGATGAACTATGGCGTTCTATAAGTTTGCCAGTGTATGTATATGTATATGTATATATTAACCCGTCGTCAACTGCCTTTCATCAGGTGCCGATGTATTCACTCTCCTCTATGGTTAAGTCTCTCCTACACTATTCTTTGAGTACAATTCACCTTTCTCTTTTGTTGTAGATTCAAATTCGGTGCTAAACCCTCAGAAGACTCGGCGAGCACGGGAAGGTACTTTCTTCGTCGTACTTCTGTTGTAGTGTTCGTTAAGTGTTGACTTGCAGATGACATAGTTGCGCTCGATTCTCATCCCAGCAGCTGAACCGAATATAAACGTATAACCCGTTGAGTATAAGTGTATTCTTCAGTGTATATTGAAATACACTCAAATCTGAACACCACGGTCAGTTCGATGCGATTTTTCATTTGTATTCGATTTATTGTGTGTGTATATTGATTCTTCGCATACCGATGTACACATAGCTGATGAGATCATAACCAAAGTCACACATGCTATAACATATAACCGCGTATAGTAGGGATTATTCGGCTAAAATATGTTTGCGAATGTAATATTGTAAAATAAACAACCACAGGAGGGTCACCACCATCATACCCCGGGTACCCGGGGCAATCATATTGTCTAGCACACATAATAACTGATATAAATATACCAAGCTTATTCATCTTAATACAACCCCACACAGGAACGTATGCATGTATATGAATTCTAGTATTTGTGGGAGACATATACCTTCTGATTTCTAAACTGAACCAACGCATCAATCGCATCAGCTACCCACCCCATCTGTCTGTTCCTGTTGACAATGGTCCACCGGAGTGTAGTACCACGAGTCAAGCGGTTTATTGCCTCTAAAACAGTCACTCAACCCGTATTGGCTGATTGTTCTGTAGCTCTTGTTCAAGCCTTCATCAAATCATCTATCTACATTTTACCATATCCATGGAAATGGCGGGACATGTTATTCATAGCAGCCTTTTAACTCTGCTGATATTCGGAAGTATATTCTAGATCATTTGGCTTGTCTTATGTATGACAATGCCACGGTATGAAATCAATCGATTTGTGTAGTCTTAGCCCGTTCTCACCAACGCCGTTGCATCTCTGCTTGATATCCAATCCCTCAGTGTTCCGCCACCGTTCCAATTCGGAACGCCTGCCAGCACATCGGCTACCGCACCACCCGCACCCGCACCTGCCCTGCCCTCGCCATTTGGGGCCGGTATGCCCCAAATCTCACAGAATCCCTTCGCCAAGCCAAATACACAACAGGACAGCGATGAAGAAGATGACGATGAGGAAGTAGAAGATATTGAAGATGATGGCGATGACCAGGATGAACTGGAAAGTGGCGCTGTGGCGGCGCCCGTGGGTTTCGCGAGTACCGTGTCGAGTGCTGTGAAAAAGGAGGACGGCCCTGGAGTGGAGGAGAAGAAACTATCCGCACCCATGTTTTGTAAGTTCGTTTGTTAGCGTCTGAGGATTAAGCGTGGATGGCGTGGTACGCTAACAATGGCGCGTATGACATCTGCAGTTGGTGAGCGCACACAATACTCACACCCACTACCAGTCCACCCTCTCTAAATATGGCACTTGTGCGGTTAGGTGGGATGCTCCAGTCTCGTCACCAGGTTAGGAACTGTTTGCGATGTGATGGCGAGAGTGTACTGTACAAACCCTCTCTAGTGCCACTTGGGTAGCATGCTCCATCGTTTAGGCACTTACATGTCCCCTCACTGTGTTGTATACTAAGTTGTTGTTCTATCGACCAACACGCTCATCCTGCCACTGCCTCGTTGTGATTTATAACGTACTTAGCATTTAAAGGAAGCGTCCCCGCTAAATTGGCGTTTCCAAGTAGCACGGCGGAGCCCAAATTTGCAGGTTTCGGGTTGCCGCCACCCAAAGCAAATGTATCAAATGGCCTGCAAACTCCACCTCCCGCATCCGATAACCTGGATACGAATAAGGTAAGCATCTATTTAACTTAATGC
>LUCW03001446.1:5000-15000 GCA_001586965.3 Sphaeroforma sirkka | reverse complement strand
ATATATGATAAATATATGACAAATCATGCATACACATGCACATGCACATGTATGTATATATTATGTATGTAATATTATATGCACAATGTGTATTTAAAATTATATGTTCATGCATATATGTATATGTATGTAATAATAATATAATATATTTATTATATTACAATATTATTATATATATTAATATATATGTGTGTATTGTATGCTTATATATAATAACACTATATAATTAATGTGTGAATATATATGGCAATGATATTATATATATGTATATATATATATGTATGCATTATTAATATGCATATATTATATGTATATTGTTGTACATACATATAATATGGTATTAATAATATGTATATATTATTCAGGAATGCGTATACAATCATGATAATGTATGTAATTGGCTGGTCATTTTGATGTTATGACACATACATTGATGATATGCTGATAATGCGTGTTGTTGCAATGATGTGCATGATGATGATGGGTGTCATAATTGTAATAATATGCATATATGTTATATTGTGCGTGTATTGACATGCATATTGTATATATATATAATATTATTATAATAATAATTATATATTATTTGCTGATATTAATATGTATTATGTTATGTATGTGTATGTAATATATAATATGTATGTTATTTGTACATATTATAATGTATGTATTATTGTATGCATTAATAGCGCATATTATTTAATATTAATGTATAATAATATAATAATAATAATAATATATGTATATATGTATTATAATATATGTATGTGTATGTATATACAATACATATTATACATGGAAATGTATGTGCGCATTATGATGGCATGTATATTATTATGTGCATATTAATATATATAATAATATACATATGTGTGTGCATGCGTATGTAATATATTGTTATTATGGCAATATATACGTATGCAATATGTATATAATATAATAATAGCAATAATATACATTAATAGTGTACGCATTATTAATATAATAATATAATATGTATGTATATTAATGCATAATAATGTAATATAATATAATGTAACTAATATGCATATGTTATGTATTGTATATTATTATGTATATATGATATAATATGTATGATATTATGCATGTATATGCATTAATAATTATGTAATAATAATAACCATAATATTATAATAATAATAATACAATAATGTATTGTAATATGTTTTTGCATTACAATGGATAATAATAATGTGTAATATTAATATTAAAGTGACATGCATGTATGTATCATGATACATAATATGTTCATAAATTACATGTACCATATTATGTTATTAATAATGTGTACATGTAATAATATATTATTACATATTGTTATATGCCATGTATTATTATGTTACGCATAACATATAATATTAATATGTATTAACATGTGTTATATTATGCACGTATGTAATAATATCATGTATATGCCAATGTATAATATGTTATTATATATTAATATTGTTACCATATCATGCATATACAATACATAATAATATTACACACATGTATTATGTATACATATGTACGTAATAATAGCATAATAATAAACATACATACGTATGTATGGCTGTGCCAAAAGAACGCGCGTTAAAATCGACATAATATATTGTGCTGTATACGTATATATTATTATGTATGTATTATTATTATAATATGTATTACATATTATGTATATGTATATTATTAATATATTATGATAATATATATGCATAATATTATATTATAATATGCATATATTATTATAATATGGCATATATATACATATATATAATATAATATGTAATATTATTATTAATAATATTGATTATATGTATATATAATATTATTATAATATGTATATTATAATATATATATATATATATATATATGCTTATGGCTGTATACGTATGTGTATGTAACGATTACGCATATATGTATACGATTATAATCGATTGATGATGCGTGTGCATATATATGGCTAATATATATATATATCAAATAATGAATAAATAATATATATGCATACCTTATATGCATAGATGCCATGATGGATGGATGAATGGAGACAGAGACAAATAGCCAGACATACATGCATATAAATATATAACTATATACACACATACATTCATACATTCATACATTCAAACAAACATACATACATTCATACATACATACATACACACATACATACATACATACATACATACATACATACATACATACATACAACCATACACATACATACATACACATATATATATATATATATATATATATATATATATATATATACATACACATACACAGACAGATATACATACGTACATGCAGGCCGGTATAGAGGGTGCCCAGCGTCATACAGAATTCATTAGCCCCGCGTACGCTTTCACATCGAGTTCGTCATCCGCCTTGAGACAATGTCATTAGCTTCTTTCTTTTTCCAACAACATCACAGCGATTGTACGCCCCAATTCAGCGTACTACATGTGATATAGAGCTCTGGTTGGTACTATGCTCCCATACAGACGGAGAGCCGAGAATGCACATCTCTGTAGTATAGAGAGAGCCTGTGCATGCATATGGTCAAGTTTTAAGCACGATTAAGACCAATCACCTAGAACGGCCTTTGACGTGCTATGTCCAATCAAACTCCCTATGGAAACAGGGGTGATAGAGCTTTAGGTCGTATGAAACAAGCTTTCGGATATATACAGAAGGCCACCACCCTTTCTCCGGCTTTAAAAAGTTGTATGAAACAGTAGTCGTTTAAATTTCCCTTTATTCTGAGTTACTAAATAATGTTGTGAGTTGTTGGGTTGTATATTCACATACATGCACAGACGTACTGTTAAATATTTACACTTTGCAGGATCACCTTCCAGCCCTGTCGCTCAATCCTAAGTAATTAACCAACCAACTATCTATAGTTTAGGTCCAAAGGCTGAGAAATCGGGCTTACCCTCGTGAATATATTGTGAGTAGTTAGCAACAAATTTGTTGGCCAACTCCTTGGCAGCGCCCTCGTACGCAGCCTTGTCCTCCCAGGCATTTCTTGGTACAAGAACATCAGGGCTGACATTACCTAGAGTCTGAGGCACATCGAACTGGAAGATGGGGTCGGCCTTGAACTCAGACTTGTTGATAGATCCATCCAGGATGGCATCCACACAGGCACGGGTGGTCTTGAGGCTCATTCGGCTTCCTACGCCATATGCACCTCCGGACCATCCGGTGTTGACTAGGAACACGTTAGTGTTGTGCTCCTCTAGCTTGGTCTTGAGTAGATCAGCGTACTTCGTGGGGTGAAGGGGAAGGAACGCAGCGCCAAAGCAAGCGGAGAAGGTCGCCTCGGGCTCTTTGATACCACGCTCAGTTCCAGCAACCTTGGCGGTGTATCCAGACAGGAAGTGGTACTGGGCCTGTCCAGGGGTTAGCTTGGACACGGGGGGAAGCACACCGTACGCATCACAGGTCAGGAAGATCACGTTCTTGGGGTGGCCGGCCTGTGAGGTAGGCTCGTAGTTGGGGATGTGGAAGATGGGGTATGACACACGGCCGTTCTGGGTCTTGGACACATCGAAGTAGTCGGGTGTCTTGTCCTCCTTCAGCACAACGTTTTCGAGAAGAGCATTGGGCTTGATGGCAGCGTGAATCTCGGGCTCAGTCTCGGGGGCCAGATTGATAGTCTTGGCATAGCAACCTCCTTCGAAGTTGAACACACCGTGGTGGTCCCAACCGTGCTCGTCATCTCCAATCAAGAAGCGCTTGGGATCGGCGGACAGGGTGGTCTTGCCGGTACCAGAAAGACCGAAGAACAGAGCGGTGTCACCGTCCTTGCCAACGTTGGCGGAGCAGTGCATGGACATTATGCCTTCCTTGGGCAGCCAGTAGTTCATCATGGAGAAGATACCCTTCTTCATCTCACCACCGTACCATGTGCCACCGATAACGCCAACCTTCTTCTCAACGTTGAATCCAACGAACACGTCAGAGTTCAAACCATCCTCCTGTAAATTAATTTTGTGTAGAGAAAAAGGTGTAAGAACAAGGTATCTACTTTTACACTACGCACACAACGTCATAGGTTACGAATATATTGTTTTGTATTCGCGCTGGGTACGCATTCAATAGACTCAAAAAGGCAGAATACAATCAACACTCTTCAGACGCCGAAATGTAACCTATACAAAATTAAACGCACCAATACGTTTAAGTGTTTCTGTTGAAACTAATGCGCGAACAGTAGACTGTAGTGGGTTGTACTGATCACAAAAACCCTCACTTGTGATAAGTTATACATAAATTTGCAAAACACCTCATGCATACCTTGTAGTCAGGGTTGGTCACTTTGCAAGCGTTGATGATGGTGAAATCGGGCTTAAAGTCCGACAAGTCAGCATCGTCCGCGGGACGGATGAACATATTGCGGACAAAGTGGTGCTGCCATGCCAACTCGGTAATGAATCGTACTATATTGGAGATTAGGGGAATACCACATAAGTCACCCTGCACGATAATGACCACAATAGGATAGATCGATATGCTTTCCATGACACCTCAAATAGAGTAACTTCAGACACACAAGGCTACAATTAATGCATTGTTGAATTGTGAGACTCACCTTTCTTCTGGGTTGCGGGATTGGCACCGCAGTAACCGTCGAAGACATACATCTTATCGGCCGTCTGATTGTAGTGATTGATGACCTTGCTGTAAAGCTTGTCAAAAACGGCAGGCTTCATGGGAGCGTTGACTGGGCCCCACCAGATGTCTTCCTTAGAGGGGGACTGTTCAACTATGTACTTGTCCTTGGGTGAACGTCCAGTGAACATACCAGTGTCAATGGAATATGTACCATTGGCAGTAGCGGCACCTTCATTGTTGGCGATCTCGTGCTCATTCACTTCTTTGTAGGTCAAGTTGTGGTGCAGAGGAACGTTGGAAGAGATTCCTACATCTGCAAGGAGGTGCTGGTCCTGTATATGCGACATAAATAAATAAAATGAGAAATGAATATTTAACTCCAGAAATGAGAACTCGATTCTGCCATCCTGATAGAACTCGTAATAACCCCAACAAGAAGCACACGAAAGAATAGTCCGATGCATACCTGGCTGCGAGCGGCCATGGACTTTCCACGGAAAAGAGTGGGTGCCATACGGTGGACACCGTGGAGAGACCGAAGCCCTCTGGTCGCAAATGCAATGGACATGATTTAGTATTCTTCGTCTAAAGTGAAGAGAAACCCACACGAGCCAACAGCTTTTATATTTTATGTTTGGCATTTTTAGAATCTTCTACCTGTTCCAAACTTCTACTTTCTACAGCGCTCGTGAGTCTCGTCATGCAATGGCAGTATGACACAAACAAACAATTTTGTATTTACATCGGATTCAATATACTGTGGCAACTGCGCACTGTCAATAAACCCGCTTTCCCTTACTTCAATTTGAGAAAGCAATACATTTTGGCACATAACAACGACTGTAAACTTAGTGAAAAGCGCAAAAGATGTATCAGTGGTGTCTGATTGGTCTACGGCAGTATTTGATTGTGCTCAGTTTGTTGGTTGGAATATCATATATTCCCAAAGAAAAGTCCTGGTTTTTTTTGCAACCTGTTCTCTATTTTTTAGGTGTAATTCACTGCCGGCATTGGTTTGAACTTTGAAGTTTCAATTTTGAATTATGTAATAAATTTAAACAATGATGTGTGAGAGGTTTTGTATAAACCAATAGAATCGCCACATCCCGAGAAAAACCTTAGTGGTTACGAATGAAAACACGATAGCTACTGTAAAAAAAAAAGCAAATCTGCGATTACTTTTAGTGATTTCCATGGACCCGCTCTTTACTACAGAGTAAATATAGCCTACTCGATGGTTCTGTATTGTAGTGATGACAGATGACTCCGACGAAGGAAGGTCGCTGATTGACTCCCACAGGCTTAACGCACATTACGATGTGGAATACTTTTAAAAATGAAAACAAACAAACTCCGACCAAAATGTCAGATGTACGGCACACGTGATTCTTTAGAAATAAATTACAGTAGGGTTTTTCACCTGTGAGTTCGGCTGTGAGCTGGAGCGGACTGAGGTCTGAAGCCCGCTGTTTTTTAACCTACCACTCACAATCGATTTCTCTGATCTTCTACTACTTCTATTTAAGTATGGCGGAGGAAACCCTTTTACCAATGCCGCGCGTCGAGACGTCGGCTCTTCGCAATGGTGCGCAGCTGTTTAAGCTTGAGACTTGACTCACTTGAGCCTGTGTGAGGCTGTGACTTCCAATTTCGAAAGTTCGAGCACGGTATTTTTTAAGATATATTTTTTTAACAACAAAACAATAAAAAATAGCATCTGATCTAAAAAATCTCGAATTCTCGATGAGGCAAAAAAAATATTTTGTACAAATTTATAATAGAGCTCCTTACAGTTTTACCTAAAGGGTAACTTTGAGTAAATATTTTGTACATAGACGAATGTCGAAGGTGTATTTGTGTATCTGATATTGAATTTTCCCGTTCACTTTGCTCACGCTTCACCTTGAGTTGAGTAAAAGATTAGTAGGCTCTGCTGAGTGCTGAGTGCTGACTCAGACCTAGACCTGTTGCACATCGTTAGTTTGAACCTGGTCATCGAATTTCGAATTTTACAGGGATCCTTACCCCACATTGTCTGTAGACTATGTACATCTGTACACGATTGCAATTATATCATGAATCCGTGGGATGTTGAATTATATCATACGTATGTGCGTAGGTATAGAAGTAAGGTGAATCTTGCTCTGTACAAGTTATAACCTTTACAAAAATCTTAGTTAGTACTCAAAACTAATATACACAGTTAACGAGTGGCCATGGGGTTTGGAGCTAAATACAAGACATGAATTTTCATCGACTGTAGGGTTGTTGGACGAGTGATAAAAATGTCACATCCTTGTTCTAGCCCATTTCGCTCAGACAGTAGCAAATCACCGTCCGCGCGGTTAAGAAAGGTCTCGCTTTTCGATCGAAAAAATGGTTTTGTTGGAACCAATGTGGGTATCGTCGGAGACATGCAATAGCTACCATGTGTAACGCTTCAATGCACAATCGAACGTAGTCGCACTAACGCTTTTATAGGCTTGCGCAGTCTGATAATTGGTTCAGTACAGAATTCACCAAAGTGCAGAGGTGTTGGGAATGTGTATCCTACTTTGTGGCAAAGGGTTTGGAGAGTTGTTATATATCGTGTGGCGGAATTAATTCCTACTGAAGCACTATGGATTATAGGGATGTTGGTGTGCACGGTTTGTCATAGCCACTGTACATAATCGAATCTGTTTTGGAAGTATCATTACACACAAGTGTTTCGTTAGTCGTCTATGGTCAGCTAGATATATTGTGGCGTCAAATTTCGCACTTCGCGGAACGGAAATTGTACTATGTAGTACCCTCAAAGTCTCCTCAAATATTCAACAAACAGCCTTTGTTTTGCCTGTATCATGTATATTCTCTTAGTTCCGAACTAGAAATAGTATCAACAGCATGCGAAAGTGCAAGTTCTAGTATCATCATAAAAGAGCGCATGTGACCAGTAAAACTCGTAAATGTATCACCAGGAAAAATCCATGTAACTATTCTATGTGGAAAAGTGCGGTTGTGTTGTAACAAGACTCGTAAGCATGCTGTTTGTCCATGTATCACCAGAGAAACCACATGTGACAACGTCTGCGGAGAAGGGTGCAGTTGTGTTGTTGCAAAACTCGTAAGCATTCTGTTTGTTCTTGTACCATCAGGAATGATCACATGTGATCAGGCTGTGGAGAAGAGTGCAGTTGTGTAGTAACAAAACTCGTAAGCATGCTGTTAATTCTTGTATCACCAGAGAAAACCACATGTGACAAAGTCTGTGGAGAAGGGTGTAGTTGTGTTGTTGCAACTCGTAAGCATGCTGTTTGTTCTTGTATCACCAGGGAAGATCACGTGACAAAGTCTTTGGAGAAGGGTGTAGTTGTCCTGTTGCAAAACTCGCAAGCATGCTGTTTCTTTTTATATCGCTAGAGGCAAAATCGCAGGATCACTCTGTGAAGCAGTTTGGAAATCTGTAACGAGACTTGTAAGCGTGCTGTTTAACTACCGCTTATAGCGGACCATGTGACTTGCGATGATAAGTTTGAAATATATGACGATTACAGCAGCTCCGTTATACCTAGACATGCACCAGGGTAACATAGGTTCACACCACTCTGCATGTAATCGCCGCAGCCTTGATCTTGCCCAGACAAGTAACAAGAGTAATAAAAGGCGGACCATTCACAAGTTTATTCTTTACTAAAGCTGTTCACAAGTGACGTCGGGGTTTCGGTGACGCGGAAAAAAATATTGCTCTGTGTCTGTAGTGGTTGCTGCCGGGATGGCAGTGGGCATGGAAATTTTTAGACTGGGATCGTTTAGCACATCGTCTTTACTGTTTCCAAATTTCATGCTCTTGAAAGAGCTCAGTGGCGACATGATTGCCTGTGGGTATGGAGAGTGTGATAAAGGGAAGTAAGTTAGGACGAGAGATTCTTAAGGAGCACGAACTTCCCTTGTAGATCAAGGTCTGAGAATTAGTGATGGTTGAGATGGTGTTGGTGTAAGTGTTGGTGGTCTATTAGTGTTGGTTGAGATGGTGTTGGTGTTGGTGGTGGTTGAGATGGTGTATGTGTTGGTGGTCTATTAGTGTTGGTTGAGATGGTGTTGGTGTGGTGGTGGCTTTGAGATGGTGTTGGTGTTGGTGGTCTATTAGTGTTGGTTGAGATGGTGTTGGTGTTGGTGGTGGTTGAGATGGTGTATGTGTTGGTGGTGGTTGAGATGGTGTATGTGTTGGTGGTCTATTAGTGTTGGTTGAGATGGTGTTGGTGTTGGTGGTGGTTGAGATGGTGTATGTGTTGGTGCCTTTAAAGTAGACTTGACTTTATATCAGAACTATCGAAGAGAGAATCACATAAGGACAACACAACGACCGAGAGTAATCAATAGTAGATACAAACAAGGAATGGATATGTAGATAGTATTAAGCACGGATACTGTTTAGACTAAGATAGCGAAGTGATCGGACTGGCAGAGATATCATCATACTATAGACGGCATTGCCCTAGATTATATATATATATTGATATTGCACATATATGCTCACGCATATTTCCATGTCTATTCAGAGCTATATAACAGGTAGAATTACGCACTATCCATTGTTTGTTCCACAGGTATATGGAACGAACAGGCATGCCGTAACTACTTGTACGTTATACTCGTTCCTAGTTATAGGCCAGGCCTGTGTACTCAGCACATATCAAATAATCAATACATACACACAATCTTTCACGTCAAAGTGCCCATATTCACATCTATCGCCACACATACCTCCGCTAAGCTCTTTCTCCGACCCGACGACGGCGAAGGGGACGGTGAGCATGGTGGCGAGTCCTTTGATCGCGAGATTTGTGCGCTAAGGTTGCTGGTTATCTTGGCGGGTGAGTGCTGCTGACCGCTGTGACTGGCACTGGTAAGCGGCTCAGCCGGCGAAGAGCCCCTTCGTGTCTGTGAGGAGTGTGCGGGGGTGTATGTAATTTTATGAGTAGCCGTGGGGTATGATAAAGTTGTTGAGGAGGATTGAACTAGTTAAGAGCTGCGGGAGCAAAAGTGTGCAAAAGAATGGTACATACAACGGAATGCAGACAGAGTGTATGGTGTGTACTAGGTCGTTGCCCTCGCAAGCCCAGACATACTATACATAATCGCATGCAATATATATATATATATATATATATATATATATATATATATATATATATATATATATATATACATATATATATATATATATATATATATATATATATATATATCTATATCTATATCTATTTCTATATCTATATCTATATCTATATTTCTAGCTCTATATATATATATATATATGTGTGTGTGTGTGTGTGTATGTATGTATATATATAGATATATATATATATATATATAGATATATATA
>LUCW03001446.1:0-2500 GCA_001586965.3 Sphaeroforma sirkka | reverse complement strand
GCCTGTGTGCATTACATACACTTCCCGCCCCTGTGAACACAAGCATACCTTGGATACGCTTTCTGAAGTTGTCGCCTTTGAAGGGTAACCTGCCACTCACACACGCGTGCAGAACCACACCAATTGCCCACATATCAACTGCCGGTCCAAAGTATCCGCCCGACCGGAAAAGCTCGGGGGCGGCGTATACGGGGGTACCACAGTGCGTCTATTGGGATGGTGTATAAGAGAAGAATGACGTGATAAATATGCTGAGAGACACCGATTGAATGCAAACAATAGAAAGATATACAGTTGAATCAGTGAGCAAGTATCGTGTGGTTTTCGTCGATAATCACATGAACTCGGATCTTGAATTCTATATACAAATGCGCTGTGTACATGGCTAGTTTGACGATGGCATGCATGCGATCGGACTTATACATAAAATCAACACTCCCAAACCTCACCTCTAAGACATGAACTCCAGAAATTCATCAAAATACACATTAAAAAAGTTTTCTGACACTACAAGTCGAAATCACCATAACACTCAACATTGGAATCGATCCAAAATTATATAATAATACAACACCCATGTCCGTTACTAGAGCACCCTTTACAAAACGACCGTGCCACCTACCTCTATTTTCTTTGCCTCGAATTCTCTGCTCAATCCGAAATCGATGAGTTTGACCCTTCCGGTAGGATCGACCATGATGTTGTTTAATTTGATATCCCTGTGTACAACGTGCTATAACAGAGGAAAAAGGTTTCAGTCAAGAAGTGGGGCTCTTTAAGTATCGAGTTCTTCCGCAGGGGGCACCTGGCAAGTGCAGTGCACACTCAGATTAATCCTGAAACGTGTGTCCTAGTTGTTTAGCTTTGCAAGTGACACCACCACATGCGTATTGGAAAGTAAGTATAGCACTATAAGAGGTAGGTAGACTACTAACCAGCTTCATGACTCCGTTGAAATCAAGCCATTCTCGAACACAGTCAGAAAACGGCACACACATGCATGTATCTCAATACACGAACACGCATGAACCATTAAAAAATATACCACACGCTCGCATATGTGCGAAACATACCCGGGAGTGACAGTATTGTACCCCGGATGCCAGTTGCCGTGTCCAGTCAGCAGCTAAAGTCTCAGTCACCGTCCCATTTTCTTTAAGGTATGCGTGCATGGTGTCTCCCTGGACCAGCTCCAAGACCTAATAACAGGCAGGACAAAGGATGCATGGCATGAATAATCCGAGTAACCAATGTCCCTCGCCAGTTCTCCCACACTCAGTTTTTCTTTATATTGGCACAACAACGACCGTAACAAAACAATTCTTAACAGCATAGGATTCGCAAGAAGAACACATCATCAAAAAATAGCACCCGTTATTAGTGAACGCGGATTTGAACGACCACCACTTGCCAAATAAAAGGCCTCCGCTGTGTCAATTATCTCGTACAGCTTTGCGATGTTGTTGTGTGTCAGCAATTTCATAACCTGTGACATTATGATTTGGGGCGTGGAAAGGAGTAGGAGTAGGAGTAGAAGCAGGTTTTAAAGGCAGAAAAGGAATCTCTCCCGAGAACAACGAGCGCAATGTCGTATGTTATTTAGCTCGATAAAAAAACCAAAATTCGTCGACTCCGTCTCGAATTGTAAAAAGCAAAGTAAATAATGCCACAATTCGCAGTACACTTGACCTCAGCATTGTTATGAAAACAATCGTCACAATAAATTTTGTTCAGACAAGCAGAAAGATTGTGTAGGCGCTTGCATGCAAGAAAGTGAGGACCTGCCATATACGTGCACCGATGAATACCCAGGAATCGAATATGCACCCGCCCAGGGTGCCTAAACGAGCTACCTCACACAAGTAGATCATCAGTATCCGGCATACACATACGCCCCCAATGCTTGTACCCACACACCTGCATCTCCCGGACCAGAGTTTTCAGATCCTTCTCTTTCACTTTCGTCCGATCCACCACTTTCACTGCCACTTTCTGCACATTGAAAGAGTGTTCCGGGTGAGACGGTCGTTTACATCCTTACAGCAGACAGTGGCACGTTTCAAACACAGGCGAGTGTGGCATGACAGGCTATTGATTCCCTCCATTCAAAATCGTGAAAAACAAAGCTCAGACAACCCTATAGTTTCATTCCCATTTCAAAACTCAACACGCCCCAATGTACATACAATATTGCAACTCTCAGGCCTCTAACATGTGTACCAGAAATATTGATGGTTTTGGACATATGCAAGCACAGTGCACCAGCACCTCACACCACATACCTGGCCCGTGATGAGATGTGTAGACTCTTTCACTACGGAGAACACACCCTTGCCCAGAGTCTCGCCCAGTGCATAGTTGCCAATAGAGAACCGAGTATCCTGTGTGGCAGGTTATAATGATAAGTAAGGTGTGAGTGCGTGAAAGATGGTGTACGGATTCTATACAGATAAACATAAGTAAGGTGTGAGTGTTTGAAAGATGGTGTACGGATTCCATA
>LUCW03001445.1:0-32541 GCA_001586965.3 Sphaeroforma sirkka | reverse complement strand
TATGGTAAAGTTGAATGGCGCGATGATATGATGCCATCTCTGAAGCATCGGATTGCTTGAGCTGTGTGTTCATATACACAAGGGCCTTGTGGTCCGTGAAGACCGCAAACCGTTGCCCATCCAAGTATTCCCCTGAAATGTGTCAGTCCATATACCAATGCCAGTAACTCCTTCATAGGTGTGGCGTAGTTCTGTTGCGCATGGTTCAGAGTCTTACTAAAGAACATTAAGTAATGTTTCTTACCGTTGACCCATTGAATAGCGCTCCCCCCTAAACCGTAATCGCTAGCGTCGGTTTCAAAGTTCAGAGGAATGCCGTCGACCGGAAAGTGTAACGCCACAGCATTCACCACTGCGTCTTTCATTGCCTGCCACGCCTGTGCATGTCTCTCCTCCCAACGATCACCTATCAACTCCTTTGGGTTGAGTTTGCAAAAATTCGCGCAAAGGGTGCAACCGTGTTCGCGAAATTAGGCAGATGTTCGTGGAGGTAATTTGCTAAACCCAACGCCGAGGCTATATCTTTGTATCGTTGTGGTGTGGGCCAGTCGATCAGCTTGGCCTGCTTTTTCATGGTCAATGTCAATGCCTTTGTGCCGATACTTTCTTCCCTGGGATCATGACTTCGGAGATAGCGAAGTGGCACTTGGCAGGGTTGCTTTAAAACTGTGGTATGTTAAGCTGCATCACCTTCTGCACCGTCCTAACGTGTTCGTCATAACCGTCACTGGCGATAACTATGTCATCGATATAGTGGTGAACCGGTAAGCCATCAAGTATTGTACTCAAGGTACGTTGAAACTGCTGCGTGAGTACGCCAATGAAGACCGAACGGTGCTGATGTGAACGAGTACTGATAACGTTCGTGTGTAAAACTAAATAAGTATTGTGAGTCTGGACGGATGGGCAGCCTGTGGTATGCAGCCGATATGTCCAGCGTCGTGTAGTACTTCTTACTTTGAGGCGAGATATGAGTTCGTTGACCTTGGGGATCAGGAACTGGTCACCAGGAATAAGCGCGTTAACGGCACGCATGGCTAAACACACGCGTACCTTCTTGACGTTGCCTTCCGCATCGAATGTCGGTACCGCAAGGAGAGGAAGATTAACAGTCGTTGGTGTCGTTCGTTTCGTGATCACCAAATCCGTCAACCACTTCTTCACTTGTTCATCCACATAGGGGAGCCATCGATCGGATACGAAGTTACGCGCCGATCGCCGCATCTGCAACGCTTGTTCATGGGTTACTGGGATGGTTACCTCACTCCCTTCCAGACGACAGCGCGCGTTGTCGGCAATTTTCGCATTGGCTTCCAAATCCTGTGCCAACCGTTCGCGTACATCGACGGGTTCCGTCGTGTTAGGTGCCTGTCGGCGTGGTATGGGTTCGAGGAGCTCTTCTAGTTCTGTGGGGTCTATTGGTGCAAGTGGCGATTGGATACCGCCTATGTATAGGCCCAAGCCTTTCAACATATCTTGCCCCACTATAACATCTATACCCGTCGGCAAGTTCATCAATTCTAATGAACCCTCGATAATTCTGGTACCGTACCTTATAGGTACCACTTCCGTCGTCCCCAGTCGAGGAGTTCGCACCGCCTTGTCAGCTAAATATATAAATGACCCAGGCGGTGCCGGAGTTAATGGTCGGCCAAGGAGGTCTGCGGATGTCTGTGAGATACAACTTCTATTTGCTCCCGTGTCTATCAAGGCTTTTGAACGTACGTCCGTTGATTTGTACTTGAATATAGACTCGGTTGTCTGACGTCAGCAATGGGTCTTGTATTGCCATCACTGCTCCAATCGTGGTAACAAATATGAAGCTCTATCCGACTCAGACACCCTCACCTCTCATGCATGATCGGCTACCGACTCCCACGTGTCATAGGTGTGGTTTGGTGGTGACGTCATGTGCTCGAAGTCTTCGTAAAGGATCGTGTTGATATGAATCTCTGTAGCTTCCGATGGTGGAGCCAAGTCTTCGTCCTGTGTAATCGCATTCACCTGTACTTGAGGCGTCGGACGTATTGTAACTACGTCTCTAGTCTGGGATGTATTCTGCCCCTGTCCTGCGGTTGACGTTGTGGACGGTCTGTGTACCGATTGTACGTCCCTCAAAGGACGGTTGTTGTCGTATAGCCTTGCCCCACCCTCTGCGCTCACCGCTTGCGACGCCCTGAAATGGTGACACCGTGGGATGTGCCTACCACCTGGTGGCGCCTGTGCCTGGCACCCCGCACAAGTCGTTGGTACCGTAGGTTGGGGCCGTTGAGTCCAATTCTGCGTTTGTCGTCTACTCGTCTGTAGGTTGGGGCGGCTATTGGTGTGGTCGCGACTTCCATTGGTCGTCGGGCCCTCGCGGTTGTTGCGACCCTGGAAACGTGCTGCCGTACGTTGCTGTGCATCCTGAATGTCAGGGCTCAACAGCTGTATAAGCTCGTGTGTCTCCATCAGTTGCCATTTGGGATGCAACTGTAGAGTACGTTCATACGTACGGCCGTTGAGAGCTTCTTCTAACAGTTGTACAATGCAGTGGTTCACTAAATTCTGTTGGAAGTCGGCATCTGTCTGGCACCGTTCACGTGCCCTCCTGTGGTTCTCCATGAGCTGTGTCATTTGTTCATAAGAGGAGTGTGCATGTTCCGACTTTGGCCCTTGGCTAACTTGCGAAACGCGGGATCGACAGTGGCTTGTGTTTCGTGCGAACAGATCTGTTCGATCTGTAGTTGAGGTGTGCATGTCTTCAACCGTTCAGAGTTGTCGCGGATGTAGTCCAGCGTTGACTTCTCCGCCTTGAAGTAAGATAGTACCTTATGAAACCATGTAAGGTTCCAACTCTCGTCCAGCCTGCGATTTGTGCGTTCTTGAACGCCTCGAGGAGAGCCCCTCTTGTGTCCCGTTCCATGATATCATGTAGGTAGTATCTGTTCGACGGCCAATCAGGCCACGTACGTGGTGAAGGTACGGGACGCTTCTCTACCGGTCGGGACTCTAATGTAGCTCGAAGTGTCTCAATCACGCCCCGAAGAGCTTCAGCTCGAGCCGTGTTATTCTCCTCGATTGCTTGGCATAGCTCGTCACTTAACTGTAGTATCCGTGCGTGTAGCGCCTGTCGCCTTTTCTCGATACTAGCCGGTGTGGGCGGAGGCACTGTTGTCTCCTTCTCTTGTCGTTTATGTGTCTGTACATATTCACTGGGCGCTTCTTTCTCGCCCCACTGACGTTGCTGTTGTTGGCGCAGGTTCGTACTTAATCGGTCCTGTCTATTCTTCACCGCCTGCTTACCTTGAGGATTCTGTCTGGCTAATACTTGTTCATGTGCGAACTCTTGAAAAGTTGGTGTGTTCTCACTGGCAGACAGAGTATCATCCTCCTCGGTTGAACTGTCCTCTGACCCTGGTGATTTGTACCCAAGTCCATAAAACGGACGCTCACAGCCTTGAATTCGGAAGGTAGGGTTGTCTTCGTCCTCTGGTACTGCCTGTACCCGTTCGTATGCGTCAGAAGAACTCTCCTTAGCGGCCGGCCCTATTGTAGTTCGTCCGGCGTTTATGCGCTGTAACCTCTGTTCGTATTTTTCAAAGAGAGACTGCTGTTGTGTCATCAGCTCCGTGAGCTTCTGAGCTGACGATTGTTCCCGTGCCGTTTCCTTGTTGTTGGTACGGTTCCGGTGACGCTTCCGCTTGTTAGGTGGGAGGCGTGGTGGGTCATTACTGGGAAATAAGGCCCCTGGAGTATCCCGAGACGAACGAGGGGACAGCCCTTCACTGGCTACCTGTTCACCAATAAAAGTCTGACTACTGTCCGCACGCAGGTTGGGTACTTCCTTGGTCTCACCCTCGAATATGACATCCTCGTCAGATTGTGCAGGTCCATTTTTGTTTGCTGTTGGTGGCTGCTTGTCGTCCGCGGAAATAATGTGTGGAGCCCCAAGATGTGTCTGTTGTTGCCCCTCCAGTGCCTGACCTGAGTGCGGAGCGGAGCGTTCCGTATGGGACTGACGGCGTTTAGTTCCACGTCGGTCGATATCATCTTCCTTGCGGCGCTCAGGATTCAAGAGTTGCTGTCTACGACTTTGGCGGGGGTAGGACATGGTTGGTGAGTTGTTTGTCAATGGAGAACTAGAAATGTGTGCGAATGAACTGATAGAGTACTGAATATAAATATACATTTTCTATTAAATTTCATCCTTGTTTTAAAAAACCCTAAACCCTAACACATAACGTCTCGACATCGATCTCCGAGGAACTCGTGGGTTCCCTCGTGACTGTTTTATTTCCTACACTAACATAAGTAGTGTGGATAGTCTATATACTCTAACACTACCAGCTGTCTTACTCTTCATCCCACAATAACATATGGTTGAGTGCCTCATTAGTCGGAGCCACTTCTTGTTCTACTCCTCGCCAGCTCTTACTCCGGCCTAATGACGGCCTATTCGCAGGACCCTGTTTGGAACTTCCTTCATCGCTCCTCTTTTACTCTTCTTACCCGTGATGTCCTTGTCATGTGCTGTTGCGGTTGTTGGAATATGCTTCTTGATCTAAGAACGATTGCTCGTTATTGCACTCCTAAACTAAGCTGCCGTCAACCACACCTTCTGTGCATACTGTTGATCCTCTCCGTTGACCTGATTTATCTGGAAGTTCTAGTGATTTGAGTGTGTTCGCATATCATTTTCACAATTTAACCTTGTATTTACTTGCATCGTTCGTGTTATGTGCGCCCCCACCCTTATATGCTCCTAATAACTCACAGGTGCTTACTTGTGTCTCTGTATGCTTCCTAATATCCCATTCTGAAAATCTTTGTAAAATAATCTAGTATGCCGCTGATTCATTGCGTCATCGTACTAACCGAATCGGTACTAACCCTGTACATCTCCCATCTCTACTACACTACTGTGGATCCTAAAGAACTTTCTTCTAACAACTTCTTAAATACAATTTAAGCTCATTAGCTTGCAATTCGATTTGTACCTGTCTCACACTGAAAACAACCTTCTTACATGTACTCACACATGTCTACTTATCTGTGGATTCTGACTGATTGTCTGATTTCGTCATTTGATCGTCGTGAGACTTTCCTTGTTGACCCTGGTTAATGTTCTGCTTGATTGGAATGTTCGCTTTTCGGGTTCACTCGTATTAGTAGATTCTTTCTTCATCCTCGTCGTCAACACGTCGTTAAACCAACGACCGGATAATCTAAATCGTTCATTTTGATGCGACATTCTCCGTTCGCATTGTCTTTTCAATTGTTATACTTATAACAAAAAAATATGTGCCAGCTACTGACTAATTCATATTCTGTAGCTTTCTCTGTAATTACTAATAAACTAACAACTTCTATGGTAAGTTAAAAATGTAGTAAGTATACGCGAGATAACTGTATCTCAACGTTCTCCCTCCTCAGGGAGGGGGACGTTGTTCATTTATTAGTAATTATAAACAGTAATCCTAAAATGACTGACTCTTAAATGAGTCATTAGTCATGTGCTGTAAAACCAGCAAAACCCTAAAACCCAGTTTATCAGATTATTCTGATAAACTGTAAAACTTGTAATAAACCTAAAATAATCAAATAAATATAAGTACTTGTATTCTGACCACAGTAAGCAGATCAGAAAGTTTAGTCACGTAGGAAGTAGGTGGCAAATAGGGAATTTCAGATCCGTCAGGGTTTGTAGTCACCTGAGGAAACCCTTTTCGTTTATCTCGTGTGTTCTTATGTAAACGCTTATTCCATTTCTTATTAAAGATACGAAGAAAGTCACGAGATTCACGAAATGCATCGGAGGTTAGCCAAGCTACTGTCCCATCCATGAAACGGGTCTTGTAGTAAGTGTAACCGTCTTCGGATGTTTTGTCAATTATATCTTTGACTTGTGACTCCATAACTGGTACATCAGAATCAAATGAGCGAGCGAATGAGAGTTCGGAGGTAGGGATACGGTGAGTGCCTAGATTGGTTGCTCTAGTACCATCAATGTTATTCACTTCGTAAGTATCACTCTTCTCATCATGGTAGGAAATAACAAAAGGTCCTATCGTCTTAGAAGAGAGTTCGGTAACGTTGGCGTTTCGATTTATAATGTTAACTTAATCGCCGACTTTGAACTGAACAATGTTCTTAGTGTTATTCCATCGGTCATACGCTTTAAGTAGGACGCGATTCTTGTGCTCGAGTAAACAGGGGTAAACAACGTTCTGCATATACTCGATCTTTTGTAGCCACGGGGTAGCGTGTTTCTCGGGCGCAGTTTTATCAAACGTTGCTTGTAATTCACTATAGCGGCCAAAGAAATAGTGAAACGGGAGTGTTCCAGTTTGAGGATTCATGCAGTTATTCATTTGAGTCTGAACCCATTTCAAATGATAAGGCCACATATCCTCAACGTCGTCTAGTGCGGTACGCAAGAGTTTCTTAAGTTCTTTATGACGTGTCTCATTTGCACCCTGCGTTTGAGGTTTGTAAGGAACACCACGCCTATGGGTCATGCCTGATACGAGTATAAGTGCCTCCATTACGTCGGTACAAAACTCACTACCGTTATCAGAACATAGTACTCGGGGGAAACCGAAGTCATTAAAGACGTGATAGCATAATTCTGCCACTGTTTGTGGACGTTTGTTCGATATTGCATAAAGCAAGTTATAGCCCGAAGCCACACATAAGAAATGACAGATATATACATCGCCAGTATGCTTGGATCGCGGGGGTTTAACCAAATCGACGGCTGGGGTCCTGAGCTTCACTCCTAGGTGATACACGGACGCTGGAGAGCCTTTCCGCGGTAGTAGATACCTCTTCTTCCAAGGCTTTAGGATCCGACGAGTCATCCTCAGAATAATCCTCTGTACCAACCTCAGAATTGGCTTCCCCAACAGTTTCCTCGGCAGGCTCAACTCCAGACAGGCTAGGTGTTTTCACAGGGACCTCAGGAACCTCGGCAGGCTTAGCAGGCTTAGAGCTAGCGGCTCCCTTGCCTTTAGAAGTACCCTTAGCCATAGTATTTCTGGATAGTAAATCGATGTTAGACAGTCTAGAAGCAGTACACTACTGTAACTACTAGATAACTGAAAAAATATGTAAACTTCGATGGAAATTACTAGGTTTCAAACTATATTAAACTAAAATACAATTTAGTCAGTTAGGATTTAGCAGTGGTAGCTTGTGTAAGAATGATCGGGACTGCCTCTTGTTAAGAGCCTAAACATCCTCGATCACACAGGGCGTACCTCAAGCTGTTCTTTATTGAATAATTTTCACTAGAAGTACTAAGTGTTCATGACCACTTGCCTAATTTGTAAATAGACATAATAACGTAAGTCAGGTTAATACATTAGCTAATATAAATAAAGTTCCATCTGAAGAAAAGTTAAAAAAAAAAGAACAAGACTTATTGGATTTTGGAGATTGGCGGGAGGACCAAAATCTATAAGTAGTAGTTCGGAGATTATAAAATTTAGTTTATAATATCCTACATCTACTAATGTCTCAAATAGGTCCAAGTAGATGAGTCATACCAAATACTCAGGCTATTGGAGCCGTCAAAGTGAATTTAGAACACTTTGGAAATATTGGAAAAAGAGCTTGTACTAAATTATTTAAAATACAAATAAAAACCAATGTATTATCTCAATTGATCTTGATATTTTAGACTGACCGGAGGCTGTATTTCTACACATAGTACAGAGGCAAATTGTTGTAGACTCGAAGCAGCGATTAAAGCTGTCGTGTCTGGCTGTGTCTCGGTTTGAGGTTGACGGTTTACCCATAACCAGATGGTAGTAGTATTGGCGCCGGGCCATTGCCGCGATCTCCTTGTTGGACCAACGTTTTGTTGAGTTCTTCCTGACGTCGTCACAGCGTTGGCGAAGGGCTACATGTTCGGGGTGTACGCCCGCCCGTGGTTTTGTGTACAGTTTTCAGGTGAGCATAGATACTGTACGGGAAGCGCAGTGATGGTTTGTCGTGGGCTCCGGCGGGTTGCGTCAGAGGGGTAAGTGGATTTGTGCTGGCCATTGAGTCGAGTTGTTTTCCCAGGCAACCTCCTAGGTAGTCCGCGAATGGTCGCTCGGGGAGCAGGCCGCAAAAGTGAAGTAAGTTTGTTTGATATTTGGGAAACCGAGGGCATTTAGTGCCCGTGATGATGGCTGCTGCTTGGATGAGTGCTGAGTTAAAGCGCTCGAACAGGGAGCCCAACGCATCCTTCCATATAGGTGGAGCTCAGGCAATAATGTTCAACCCATATGTAGCCGTGGATAGGATGAATGTTTTGAACATCACCAGTCGGCTGCGGGGGTGTCACCAGCTAAAGCCATGGAAGCCAGAAGCGCGGAAAGAGGCGATACCTAGTGACAATGCTGCAACCAGGGATTCCATATGTCTGGCGAGGTTGATTCCTCGTACCCCGTGAGAGAGTGTGAACCCCAGATATTTGGAGTGTTTCAGTTCGGCATGTGGGCGCCATCTTCAGGGGAGGTAACGTGTGTTCAAAGGTGCGTCTGCAAGCGTCGGCGTGATAAGCTCACCATTTATACGGAGGGTTGGCGCCGCGTGTCGCAAGTCGGTAGATCGTACTCGGGGTTTGATGACACCCTGTTCGAGGCCAGATTTGCGTCCCCACGCATCAATGTCATCTAAAAAATTAGGACAAAGCAAAACCGATCGAGGGGCTTGGATCCGTGTATCATCAACAAATAAATAATAGCGGAGGAGCTTGTGCCGAAATTGTGCTAGCGTGACGGCTGAGAAGGAGTAGATGTAGATAATAAAGAGCTGGGGCCGACGATTGAGCCTTGTCCTGATGCCATTCGTTCTTGTAAATCTTCGATGGAAATTACTAGGTTTCAAACTATATTAAACTAAAATACAATTTAGTCAGTTAATGTATTAACGTGACTTACGTTATTATGTCTATTTACAAATTAGGCAAGTGGTCATGAACATTTAGTACTTCTAGTGAAAATTATTCAATAAAGAACAGCTAGAGGTACGCCCTGTGTGATCGAGGATATTTAGGCTCTTAACAAGAGGCAGTCCCGATCATTCTTACACAAGCTACCACTGCTAAATCCTAACTGACTAAATTGTATTTTAGTTTAATATAGTTTGAAACCTAGTAATTTCCATCGAAGTTTACATATTTTTCAGTTATATAGTAGTTACAGTAGTGTACTGCTTCTAGACTGTCTGACATCAATTTACTATCCAGCAATTACTATGGCTAAGGGTACTTCTAAAGGCAAGGGAGCCGCTAGCTCTAAGCCTGCTAAGCCTGCCGAGGTTCCTGAGGTCCCTCTGTGGAAACACCTAGCCTGTCTGGAGTTGAGCCTGCCGAGGATACTGTTGGGGAAGCAAATTCTGAGGTTGGTACAGAGGATTATTCTGAGGATGACTCGTCGGATCCTAAAGCCTTGGAAGAAGAGGTATCTACTACCGCGGAAAGGCTCGCCAGCGTCCGTGTATCACCTAGGAGTGAAGCTCAGGACCCCAGTTTGCCCCCCTGACCACGTGCCGTCAAATATTGGGGATAAACGTCGAAGGCTGGAAAATTCGTGGATACGAATGTCGGGGCATTATAACTCCACATCTAAAGGACACTCCAGCACAAATCCGGAGTGAAAAGGAAGTATTGGACCTGTCCGAAAATTTCGGTTTCGCCATCGATGGAGAAGCCATTCCATTCAGCTCAAATCTTGGGGCCGAAGCTGAGGACGCCATAACTCGACAACGAGTGGCTGGATCCTCTCAATCTCGACGCCAATTGAACCGCACTGAAGCGCTCTTGAAGGAGCTAGCGGCAGCAGCAGTTGTGGACCCCTCTATCGTGTCCCACTTGGCTGATATTCTTCCTATACCGAAGAAGAAAAAAAAATTCGGGCCGGGTTTCGAACCCGAGACCTACTGGTTTACCCAGCCAGTATGTTTACCACTAAGCCAGTTACCACTGGCGAGAGAGAAAAATATTTCAAAATTTAATCTCTATAGCTCTGATGCTACCATCGACCATCCTCTTGACAAACCTAACCCTGTCAGAGGATATGATCGTATGGAACTCGATGAGGCTTACCATCCTCGTAATATCGACCCTCATTTGCCAACTAACCCTGGTAATCACGATTTTGGCAATCGCTACACCAGTACCTCGTTAGAGAGTTCCCGCTCTAATCCTGAGGATGAGGAAGTGAGAACCAGACATACTCGTCTCAGGCTATTACGCTCTGGTATGCAAGTCCTTGAGGACCGTCTATTGAATGACTCTGACCTTGACGATAGGAAAGCGGATAACATTCGCTATCTAATCGATAACAAGAGAAAGGAAATAGACACCATCTTGGCACTAGCAGCCCGTAGCACTGAGCATGAGCCTCGTGAACACTTAGAACCAAGCTTTATAAAGCAGCTAGGTAACGCGCAGGCTGAGGTCGATTTCTCTACTAATGAGAGTACAGTGGAGACACTGAAGGCCTTCGACCAACTTAAGGAGTCTGCCAGCCTTAGGGATAAGCAGATGATGAATGCCTTTATTCATTTCTGCGAGCCAGGTGAATGGCGAACTATCTTGAAGGCTCATGAGCCCAACTGGAAAGCCCTACCCTGGCACCAGTTGCGTGATAATATACTTAACACCTTTTTTTGAAGATGCACGTGACCGTGAACTTCTAGAGTCTCGCAAGTTCTTTGCGAACGATACCACTATTCGAGGTGCTCTAGCTCATATGACACATATGAATACTCGGATGGGTGGTCGTACCTATACTGGCGAATACTTATTAATTTGTCAGATGATGGAGACTCTGGGAGCTAACCTCTTTAAGAAAGTCAATGATGACATCATCGCCTATGGTGATTTGCGATCTATGCCTTGGTCTGTCTTTGAGAAGATAGTACACAAGCATACCAATTCCTCTACTAGAGTACTTAGTACCACGAGCTACACCCAGCCCACTAAGCGAAACGCAGTAGAGACTAATACTGCGCGTAGTACTAAGAAACCTCGCACTACTACTGGAGGGGGTACTGGCTCTACTTCTACCGAACCGAAAGGTGATAAGAAGGTGAGAGCGCCTTGCAAGAAGTGTGGTTACAACCTCACAAAACGTAATGGCAAGTGGAATGGTAGACACGACCCTGTTAAGTGTGCACCAGGCAAGCCAGATTTTGGACACTATATGAAAGAGTGTGCTACTTGCAAGGGTACTAACGGTTGGCACAAAGAGGATTGCAAGGACTTACCAGACGTCCAAGTTAAGCACTGACAGTACCATATGTGCGCACTAGAGCAAGATTATGAGAAAATGTTCAATAAAATCTATACCAAAGGAGATGAACGTATCTTTCAAACAGTTTTCGTAAATGGAGAAAAAGTTATGGCACTATTTGATCCAGGGCTGAAGTCTCTGCTATCTCATGCCGAGTAGCCTACGCTACAGATATGGCTGTCCATAACGAAACAACTGATTTAATCTTGGGAAATGGCAAAGTTACTACTTGCGAACAAGCCATTGACTATGCACACATAATGCTGTCAGATAGAAGAGAAGTGAAGACTCACCTAATCGTTACTGACATGTCTCAGAAATACGATTTAATTATAGGTATGACTGATCTTCTCAGTTTAGGTATAACACTCACTGGTCTGCCTAATGGGCTAGACCCGAATAAAGATCAGTCAGATGATAATATGTTAAAGATACCTAAACCTCCGGAAGGTGAAGCAAAGGATATGATTCCGCACTTCACCGATATAATTATGGACTTAATTATACAAAACAGGAAGATTGCAATAACTGACTGGTGTATGTTTAAGTTCTCTAATGGGTACGTTAGACTTGACTTGACAAACGTCGACTTCTCTAAGTTAAAGTGTCCTTCACATAACTACGTGAGTTGGAGACACAAAGACGTTGTCAAAACCCAAATCGAAGATTGGTTAAAACAGGGTCTAATTGAAATCAATTATGATGCAACCCCAGTTAACTTAGCTCTCTTAGCGGTCGATCAATATAAATCTGATGGAACGTTTAGTAAAACAAGAGTAGTACTAGACCTGTCGCCAATCAACAAACTAATTCCGCAACATAGTTTTCCCTTACCTAAGATAAGCGAGATACTACGCAAAATGGAGGGTGCGACTATCTTTTCCAAGATAGACTTAAAAGCTGCATTCCATCAACTACAGATATATGAGCCTCATAGGAAATACTTTTCCTTTACTTGGCAAGGTAAGAAGTACCAGTTTAAAGGTGCACCTGAAGGCTTACACATGTTACCTTCTTTCTTCCAACAAGTTATGATGGAACTATTTGCGGACCTGTCGTATAACGTATCAGTCTATTTAGATGATATAGTTATCTTTACAAAGACAGCACGTGAACATGCTAAACTCGTTAAAGAAGTCTTAAAGCGACTTAATCATGCTAAACTTAAGATTAACGAAGACAAGTGTTCTTTTGCTAAAGATACTATACACTTACTTGGCTACAAAGTATCTGCAGCAGGGGTAGAAATTGATCCTGGCAAGAAACAGTTTCTGTTGGATTTATCAACACCAATTACTGGAAGAGATGTGAACTCTGTGTGTGGGTTTGTTAACTTCTTCTCGGATTCGGTACCGCATCTTTCTCATTACTTAAAGCCTTTCAGTCACCTACGGCTGCACAAAGGACCTTTGGGAAAGCTTTGGACTAAAGAATGTGATGATGCATTTAAACTAGTCAAAAGTAAAGTAATGGACGCACCCATCATGCAGTACCCTGTGGATGGTGTCCCATTCCAAGTAGCAACCGACGCTTCAGATCGAGCGGTAGGTGGAGTGCTTTACCAAACGATAAATGGTAAACCGCGCTACATACAATTCTTTAGCAAGAGTTATAATAAGAGTCAACGGAATTACCCTACCGTTAAACAAGAGCTCCTTGCTATAGTTACTGCGCTAAGACAGTTTAAAGACTACCTTTATGGAAGTTACTTTACTGTCGCCTGTGATCAAAAGTCTTTAACATACTTAAAAGATATGAACCCTGATTCACAGTTGGTGAGCCGCTGGCATGACATTATTGCCAAGTTCGCCTTTAATATAACACATTCCAGGAATACATAACCATCTTCCTGACATGCTCTCGACTTGTGCCCGACTACCAGAAAACAGTCAAAGAGTTATTAGCAACCGATTGGATGCTAAATAAGAAATGGTTTAACCTCGCTCAATCACGATGGGGTCCATTTACTGTTGATATGTTTGCCGCAGAACATAACAAACAGGTTTCTGAATATAGGTCGTTGACTCATCCTAAAGGTGATGCATTTCAGCTTGACTTATCAAAGCATAATGCGTGGGCTAACCCACCTTGTCAACTTATCGCACAGTTGTTAAATTATGTTAATATTACTAAATCTACCATTACGCTGTGTTGTCCCTTACGTAACTCCGACCCATGGATACGTGATTTAATTAATATGATTCAAGACGAACCTATTTATGTCGACCGTGAAACCGACACGTTCTTGTATCAGGGATCCTATTCTATTAAGAAGACGCCTTGGAAACACACCATTGTTTGTCGCATCGGTCCTGCAGGTACCACTAAAGTGGAAACCCTCAACCGAATTCTTAGCTAAACTAGAGGAGTCTAAAGAGTTTGAACAAAAGCTCAAGACTCGTACAACACATGCACCCAACAAGATTGTAAGTCGAGGTAATGCCGATTGAAACGGCATTAGATCGTAAAAAACATGGAACTAGCTAAGGCCATGGATCAAAGACTCAAAACTCTAAGAGAACCTGAAGCTCGCACTCAACTACTTAAAGCGCTGCTTAAAGAACAGCCAGGAGTGGCGAAACAACTGAAGAAGATACTTCAACAATCCAATGTTGTCAATTATGTATCTCAGGACTCTACCCCTCCTGATACTGAGGTTGCCCTTTCCAACAGGACTATGGTTCATCCAGCCAGCGTTACGCAGAATCTGACTGACTTAGAGGAGCTCGAAAGTAGAGTTAAAATTATACATAATTTAACGCATCGAGCATATGAGCATACTTATAAAATGGCTATTCGTGCAGGGCTTGATCACCCGGCGCTGAAAGAAACCATACGTGAAGTATACCGACGCTGTACTGATTGTGAAAAGAACCAGATCAAGCGATACGGTTGGGCACCCCTAAAAGTGTGACAGAAGACCAACCGATGCGCCGAGTCATAGTCGATTTGGTTAAACTCCCGCGATCCAAGCATACTGGCGATGTATATATCTGTCATTTCTTATGTGTGGCTTCGGGCTATAACTTGCTTTTATGCAATACCGAACAAACGTCCACAAACAGTGGCAGAAATTATGCTATCACGTCTTTAATGACTTCGGTTTCCCCGAGTACTATGTTCTGATAACGGTAGTGAGTTTTGTACCGACGTAATGGAGGCACTTATACTCGTATCAGGCATGACCCATAGGCGTGGTGTTCCTTACAAACCTCAAACGCAGGGTGCAAATGAGACACGTCATAGAGAACTTAAGAAACTCTTGCGTACCGCACTAGACGACGTTGAGGATATGTGGCCTTATCATTTGAAATGGGTTCAGACTCAAATGAATAACTGCATGAATCCTCAAACTGGAACACTCCTGTTTCACTATTTCTTTGGCCGCTATATAGTGAATTACAAGCAACGTTTGATAAAACTGCGCCCGAGAAACACGCTACCCCGTGGCTACAAAGATCGAGCATATGCAGAACGTTGTTTACCCCTGTTTACTCGAGCACAAGAATCGCGTCCTACTTAAAGCGTATGACCGATGGAATAACACTAAGAACATTGTTCAGTTCAAAGTCGGCGATTACGTTAACATTATAAATCGAAACGCCAACGTTACCGAACTCTCTTCTAAGACGATAGGACCTTTTGTTATTTCCTACCATGATGAGAAGAGTGATACTTACGAAGTGAATAACATTGATGGTACTAGCGCAACCAATCTAGGCACTCACCGTATCCCTACCTCCGAACTCTCATTCGCTCGCTCATTTGATTCTGATGTACCAGTTATGGAGTCACAAGTCAAAGATATAATTGACAAAACATCCGAAGACGGTTACACTTACTACAAGACCCGTTTCATGGATGGGACAGTAGCTTGGCTAACCTCCGATGCATTTCGTGAATCTCGCGACTTTCTTCGTATCTTTAATAAGAAATGGAATAAGCGTTTAATAAGAACACACGAGATAAACGAAAAGGGTTTCCTCAGGTGACTACAAAACCTGACGGATCTGAAATTCCCTATTTGCCACCTACTTCCTACGTGACTAAACTTTCTGATCTGCTTACCAACAGTGCAGAAAATTGTTCAAACTTACTTACTAATGAAGAACAGCCTTTGGCTATTACCTTACCAAATAATAAACGTAAGGCGCCTACATCGGAAATGGTTACTGGACCAAATACTAAACGACATAGAGTACAACATGAGTCTTGAACTCGTACATATAGGCACATACTTACTCGATAAGTCATGACCGAAACCGTTTTACTTTGGTTTTCGCTTTACCAACTAGATCGTATCTTAACGTACGTTCGTAGTTCTAAAAGCTACTGGGGGGGGCTATGTAGAAATACGGCCTCCGGTCAGTCTAAAATATCAAGATCAATTGAGATAATACATTGGTTTTTTATTTGTATTTTAAATAATTTAGTACAAGCTCTTTTTCCAATATTTCCAAAGTGTTCTAAATTCACTTTGATGGCTCCAATAGCCTGAGTATTTGGTATGACTCATCTACTTGGACCTATTTGAGACATTAGTAGATGTAGGATATTATAAACTAAATTTTATATTCTCCGAACTACTACTTATAAATTTAGGTCCTCCGCCAATCTCCAAAATCCAATAAGTCTTTTTTTTTTTTTTTAACTTTTCTTCAGATGGAACTTTATTTATATCAGCTAATGTATTAACGTGACTTGCGTTATTATGTCTATTTACAAATTAGGCAAGTGGTCATGAACACTTAGTACTTCTAGTGAAAATTATTCAATAAAGAACAGCTAGAGGTACGCCCTGTGTGATCGAGGATATTTAGGCTCTTAACAAGAGGCAGTCCCGATCATTCTTACACAAGCTACCACTGCTAAATCCTAACTGACTAAATTGTATTTTAGTTTAATATAGTTTGAAACCTAGTAATTTCCATCGAAGTTTACACAGGTAGTGGTATAGGTTTCGTTAGTGACGTGTTGTAGTGGATGACTCAAAGGGCTCTCTGTGTTAGTGGCGCTGAAGAGGACTCCTCTGGACTAACCCTAAAACCCTATATCGGATTCCCTTGAAAATCTAAAGTCAATACCCGAGGTAAAATGGATCCCGAGGTAGTCTCTCCTGGCTGTATAGAAGCTTTGTATTGAGCGAGGGTGGTACTCTGCTGTGTTGTGGCAGCTGTTTGGCTGTCGATCGTGCTGTCGTTGCGGTGTAGTGTTGTGGCAGCTGCTTATTGTCGATCTTGCTGTCGATGCGGTATATTGCTGCATTGTTAGACACCGCCGTATATAATGCGCATATTATTTGGGAGGCAGGTATCTTGAATGGGGCCCATTGTGGGAGCATGGTGAAAGAAGTGGCCCCTTCAATGTCTGTGAGCGTGGGTGTTTGGTAATATGTCCAGAGGGGTGGTGTTAATGGTTATCTCTATGGTGGCAGTTTCTGGTAAGGGTAGTATCTCCGGAGTTGAATCTTCAGCATGCGGTGATGGCTGGAAACGTTGTGACGGAGTAGGTAACATTGTAAGCGTTGTCGGCTGTTGTGATGTGGGCAGCAATGCACGAGTATACTCATGGGGAGAGATTACGGAGTCGTTTGAGTGGCATATGCTGTAGTGGTTGGTGTATGTAGTATGGTGTGTGGAAGAGTAAGGTCTGATACTTTGAGAAGTATGTATGGGAGGTTGGTGTTGAGCTGCCGGGGAGAGCTGTTGGTTGGCGAGGGCGAGTGCTACTTCGAGGATGGCTGGAATGTCTCCGACGGCAGTGTTGAACTTAGGCAGTGGCTTGGTACCGATCATGGTCCAGGTATGAAAGACTTGGTGATTATGTTGCACATCTCGTGAGTGACAGATTTTCCTCGATTTTAGACTTAATATTCGACATTCGTCGTAATACTGGACTGTCGGTCATATCCGAGATGTGCACCGATAGTAGCTCGCTCATCAAGTTTACCGTATTGGTCTTGGTTGATGAATGCCACTTGGCAACCGTATACGTGCATGTATTAAAGTCGCAGCTCAGATTTCTCTCCGTAGAACACCCTTCAAGTGGACTTGTTGTCTTGGTTGTGTTTGTCCAATTGTACGGACTTGGTGAGAGTTGCATATTGTACTGCCTCGTCCCACATGCGCAGAGGCTGACCTGAATTTTAAGGGCGCAGTAGTGTTTTTTTAATGCTGCCGTTAGCCCTCTCTACCAAGCCATGTAGTGCTGGTGAATTGGTAAGATTGTATGAATGACAGATTTTTCTCGATTTAGACTTAATATTCGACATTTGTCGCATGTGTTTCTCTCCACAAAACACATCCCAAGAGGGTTTGTTGTCTGGGTTGTGTTTGTTTACTGTATTGCCTGGGCTCACATGCGCGGACGTTGGCCTAAATGTTTGAGGGCACAGTTCATGATTTTTTTTTATGCTACTGTTAGCCCTATCTACCAAGCCATTTAGTGCTAGTGAGTTGGTGAGATTTTATGTGAATTGACGTGCTGTTGTGTATTGGTTTTCTTAAATTCGGCGGCGAAGAATTTACCGTCTCTGTCGCACTTCAATTTTGTCAGTTTGCCGAGAGTAATGGTTTACCAATGTGAATGAAAACCTAATCTGATGTGTAATAGCATCGTGCTTGTGTATTAATCGGTACACAAACGGCATCCCAGCAAATCGTCGTGAATAGGAAGCCAGTTCCTAGGTCGACATGGAATATAGTACCAACAGATTCCATTGCTTACTGATGAGGTGGCGACATAATTTTCCTCTGATTCGACACCGGATGAAAAAACCAAGGCAGAGGTACATGCTACGTTAGACCGTTTAGTATCTGAAACTCGACAATCAATTTCTACGTTGAATAAGGCCAAACAACATATTGAAGGGGTCTTCGAGCGAAACGGCTACTTAAGGATGTTGACATGTGCAAGAAGCCAAGGAGGATATTGCGCTAATTCGGCTACTAATTTGAAGATTTCGGAAATAGTAATAGAAGGGGCTGACTCGTCCCAAGGCAATGGTACAGTCTAGACGAATGCCGACTATATGATTGATAGGAGCTCAAGATTTCTTGTAAGCGCCAACAGAAATCTGTAAGTTCCGAACTTAACAGTTATACGAGTTCGGGGGCTGAGTCACCATTCATAATATAGTGCTCATGGACATGATACACACAGTTCAAAACATGTGCGGGTGACGAAAGGCAACACTACTGTCTAACATTGTGCAGTAGAAACAACACAGAGTGAACTTGAAATTTAAGGACGACATATTTAAAACAATTTGATTTTGATAAAACGTCAGATTACTCCGGTTCTCGATGGCGTTTACTAGAGGCGGTTTGAGTATTTTCGCCTGGTTCCATAGGTTGTGAAGATACGATCGATAGGTCGCCGTTCGTCGGCTCAGCTTTTCTTCCTGTAGTCTGCTCCGTACATTGTCCATCCTTCCATATGTAAAATTTATCCCCAAAAAAACGTATATCTCTGGTCCGTGATACTCTGTTGGTTTCTGGATTAAAAACTCGGAAAGTATCTGAGGTGGTTCGTTGGGGGTTGGCCATCACAATTCCACGGCGAGCGGGCTTATCCCATTTGTTGCTTTTAGTCGTCTTCCGCCATAAACATTTGCTGCCGAAGTTTGAAAACGGTTACAATTTGGTTTTCGGCCAGCGAATCTTTCGATTGGCGTTGTCGGGTTCCTCTTACTCCCGACGTTGTTATGAGCGTCTGTGACATGTTGGTATGCCTCACTTCAAATTTCGTCACCTAAGCCGGAGTTGTGTAAAGTCGCCCTAGCTCGTCCTGAATTGGTAAGGTGACTCCGCTCAATTTTTCCGTTGTGTTGTTCGAACATCGTAGCCAAACCTTCGTGAGTTAGTCTCTACTACCTTTTCCTCAAATTCCGAGCCTCGATCGAACTGTAAAACGTTCGCTTTCCTTCCATTCAGTACTGTTAAATCATCTAGTGCTCCGAGTAAGGCGTCATATACAACTGGCGCCTTCTTGGTGGATAGTGGTTCAAATTTCTCGAAATTGGAGCAGTCGTCAATGAGGATTAGGCCATAGCAGTTTCCTCCAATGCTTCGTTTAAATTTCCCAATAAGGTCAATATAGAGTAAGTCCATTGGGTTTTCGGATGGGCCGTTCTTTCTGATCTTTCGTGTCCGACGTCTGACAAGTTCACCTATGATACAGGACTCGCAGTTCGCATGATAGTCGATAGGTGGTAGGTCATTGGGTAAATGATCCGGGTGCGCTAGTCGTTCATGCCAACTGGCGGCGTAGGCAAATTCTTTTGAGAAAATGTCCAGGGGTACGATGTAAACGCCTTGCTTCTGCTCACAATTATATACTAGGTGTTGGGGTGATAGTAAGAGGCAGACTGTGTCATCCATGTGATCTTGTATTCTGCTTTGGTTAATTGGGGGACGCTGATTAGGTTGGTCTTTAGAGTTGGTCCATAAATAACCCTTCCAGCGTCACTCAATTGCCCTGAGTGAGTTGCGATTCCAATAGTCCCGTCAGCTAGGTGTACGTTTGTGAAGTGACGTTTTGCGTTTGATATCAACTCCAAATTGTTAATAATGTGGACTGGGCTAAAACCACTAGGTTCAGTCATTGTTATTTCGTCAGTCGTAGATGCTCTTTGGCCGAAAATTTTCTCAGAGACTTTGGTTTTGATTGGTGAAGAGATAATGTCTTCATTAAATTTATCACTAAAAGCTTCATCTTCTTCGGAGTCGCTGTTGAACATTAGGTCGGGTAGACCATCGTAGTCATCCTCAATAGAGCTGTCGAGTAAAAGTCCTGGCGGTCCATCGCCTTCGTCCGAACTACAAGTTGTATTATTTAGAATAAAATCTGATAGTTCTCTCTCGTCCGGCTCGGTGTTTGGCTTCATCCCAAATCCAAGGCAATTTTCGTGGGCTACCATGATGGCTTCTGGCCTGTCACCATCCGACAATTCGACATCAGATTCGACATAGTCGGCAACTGCTGAGAATGTTCTAACGCCTTCATCGTCACTACTCGAATTTTGCTCATCATTCTTGTCCAAATTCAACGTTACTTTAGGAGGTTTACGCATTTCCTGCCTCGAGTAGTATCCTCTTATGTTAGGTGCTTTTCTGTAAAATCCATTGCGTTTATCTTGATGAAAGTTGGGTTTCGTCGACGGATAGCCGGCACTTCGTGAGTAGGGTGTAGATTTTGGTGTTGAATAGTCTTAACGGTAAGACTTGGGCTCATCAGCTCTATTACGGTGATGTCGTTCGTCGGAAATATTTCCACGATTGTTGGAGTATCGGTTTTCATAAGAGTTGCGATGGTCCCTGCGGTCAGAGTACACGTGCGGTCTGGGTCTGCGATGTTTGGATCGGCAATCACGAGCAAGGTTGGGTTCGTTTGCTACAATTGAAGCACTTTCGATCGGCTATGGCAGAAAGTACTCTCTCTCCTTATCCGTTTCAACTCCTGAAGCTTGTCCATTCTGTGAGTAGAGGTAAAACGGACCTGATAAGTTATTGTTTTCAGATATTAAAGTATCTTAAAGTGTTTTAAGTTTTAAGTGAATAGTTGTGATTTATTTGATTCGAGTCCCTGGTTTTTATATGCATTGGATTCGTGATCCTTGAGCCATTGAAAACACCTCTGAAGGTGAAAAAGGTTCGCACTTAATCTATGATCCAACCCAAAGGTAGTGTCGCCACGTCTTCAACTGATCGTGGCTTCCATTGTAATCTTTGGCCTTATACGTTTAGATTGTACTCCTCCAATATTTAGGGATGCCCTTATGCCCATCAGAGATTTTCTATAATGATGTTTCCGTACTCCCGGCACTTCGGCTCCGAGATTAATTTCCATCTGTAATATTTACGTGTCGCTCTCTGAGTTTAGATTCTCTCCTTGGTTGATGCTGAGATAAACATTGTTGAGTCACCGGCATTTGATCGTAGTTTTATGCTTGGTAAACAATCCTGGGTTACTGTGATCAAAAGGGAGCGGTGGCAGTTCGCTGATAAAGTGGGTCATAAACTCCGGTATGGAGTCGGCCACACCAGGCAGCTGGGTAGGATAAGTCCAATTCTGGCAGCGTCTATGTGCACGTTGTGCGCTCAAAGGAACGTAGTGGAGGCAACAGAGGCAACAGAGACAATGCTGACGGGGCTGCCGGTATCTGGGTTGGCGGTTTAGGGGTGGCCTTAGACTTGGACCTAGTACGTATGGGCGGCAGACGGAGACGGGGGGAGGGCAACCTTGGATGGGTGAACAGAGATCGGTCGGAGCACGGGTTAAAACTCGGTGTTATGGTTACTTCCTTGTACACACGGCCTCGGTGAATAAACAGACGTTTCACCAATAGGTGGTTGCGTAAAGGTATGGGGCGCCAGGTATTCAGGGTACTGATTCTCCTCGTTGGCATCGGCATCGGCATCACCAACGGTCAACCCCCCTGTATACGGGATACGGGTACCGTTGCAGCGACTCTGGTTATGGTCCATCGTGGAGTTGGATATATATTTATATGTATATATTGAATAAATAATTAAATAAGTATAGATGCATCGTGTGACAGAGTGGGCTGTGGGACACAGATTTATATAGACGTATGAACAGGGTAGACAGCTGGCCTTCCATTCCCTGTACTTACTGTGCACGGAGCAAGGGATCGTAGTTAGCTGTGGCGGATGGATGATGGATAAATCTACTGTTTGTAAACTTATTATTGGGATGGTGTCGTAAGATATTTATGCCCTCCGTTGGGGAATGTGATTGGCGTACGCATGGGAGTGCGAACTGTGTCCATAGGCATAGTGTCGGGAGCTGGTACTGCCGGATAACTGTTTGAACCTTTTCAATGGTTGCCCCACCGCATTGTAAGTTTTGGTCTATCAAGGCGATACTAACGCCTTAGAAGTAAATAAACGTTAAGGCTAAGTCTAAGTTTAATAAAATTCAAAGGAAAATAAACGAAATGCGTCTTGTAGTAAAGTTAGGTATACCTCGTGAAAACAGCAATACTCTGAGGAATTGTGAGGCTAAGACATTGCATATATATAATCCTCTCAGTACTGTTTTCGCCGAAGGGATTTTATCTAGTGCTTCGTTGTCGCACTACTAGAAACTATGACTATGTTTCGATAGGGCGAATCTGAGAGACTCATAAAATCCTATCTTTAAAAAAAATTATAAAAAGAAAAAAGAAAAGAAAAATACTCTTGATGTTCATAGTTATTGGATTAATCAATAACTTGCCACTTATCAAGGATTACCGACTGGCCTTCATCAGACTGGCACATCTGGTTGGCTGAACGGGGGATAAACTAAGCAACGCTAATAGTCCTTAGAAACCTATGTTCGGTTGAGCCATCTCGCTACCGAAGTATTCAGATATATTTAGATTTGGAAAGTAAATATAGTTCTATTAATAGAACTATCCAAATCATATCTTTGGTATTTAAATCAGGCCTTTTAATGGCCTTGTCCAACTATTTGATACGTAAAACTGGAAAAGGTATTTAATTAATAAAACCATTAAAAACCATTCAAGGAAAACCAAGTTTACGTACTTTTAAGAGTACGTTTATAATACAAGATTTTAATGTGGAGGCCCGGCTTTTTTACAGCATCAGGGTCACCGTGTCCGTCATAGTCCGAGTCTTCACTACTATCCGCCTCTGAGTTAATATTGTCTGATAAAATTGGCGCGCGCTCATTGGCCGTTGCATTTTTAAATTGGCGGTAGTTTCCTCTATGGGACCGTCCTTGGAAAGAATTATCTCTTTGCGTAGCCTGAAGTTAAAACCTGTTCGACTTTGGGTCTTGGAAGTTGGGACTCTGCTATTTCGTTCTCTTTCTGTTTACTAAAATTGGTAACGGCAGCAGCAGTAGTAGTAGCAGTAGTGTCAGGTGTAGGACTCAGACGCACAGTTGATGGGATCTTGTTTTCAGCTTGCCATTTTTTCCAGCCTGTCGATAAAATCGGTCATATTAGGCCACTTCTCGGTCGTGGACTTTAGTAGTGTTTCGGTTTTGTTCAGTAGGTTATCCCACTCATCGCGCCGTTTTTGTCCCGTACTCTTCGCTTTCGATTTTGGTCAGATCCTGAGGCCGGAGCGCCCGTGACTTTGGCGGCGGGTTTCTTAGGGTCTTTTTCATGTGCTCTAATTTTTCTGTGAGAAACAGGCGGACCTTGTTTAGCGTTATGTACTTCTGTAGCACTTCGATCAGCTGGCCCTGCAGTTGGGGGTCACTGCAGTCTGTTGGACCACCTGTGACTTCAGCTGCTGCGTGAGCCTTGTCGTCTGCTGGACTAGGTTCTGTTGCTGTTTTGGGTCACGAATACTTCCGACGATGTCGTCGGCCGAGACTTGGGTTGCTTCATTCTGAAGAATCCCGTAGCTTC
Organism: Sphaeroforma sirkka; assembly: GCA_001586965.3. Taxonomy (NCBI): domain Eukaryota; class Ichthyosporea; order Ichthyophonida; genus Sphaeroforma; species Sphaeroforma sirkka. The sequence goes on along the minus strand of LUCW03001445.1, from coordinate 8,880 downwards.
TTGGGCATCGGTGCTGGTGTCTGGATTATTACTAGACAAGGCTGTCGCGTTGTTTCCTTCCATGCTTTATCATGACCGGACTATCCTCTAGTAAGTGCGACACATAATTTTCATAAAAAATGCCGTGTTGCTGTAGTGTGGCGCAACGCGTGCTTGTGTACAAGTGTGAAAAGAGACGTCACCCGTGGCTTAGCCGACGTCACGTGATACCTGGTCTCGCTCAATGGGGGGTACGAGATGCCTGTACTGACCCCATGTAAATTATTTTATTACCTACTGAAATTGTACACACGTGTTTATGTCGTAGTCAAAATATTCAAGATACGTTTACTGCGTTTCGAGCTACTTGGTTGCTCTCATATTTCTTATACTTACAGAAGTCAGCCGGCCTTGGGAGAAAGGCCCACTACCAGACGATACACCCAACGATACTAAGACGTCTTCTACAGATGTGGACTACCATACATTCACATCGTCTAAAAGTTTTCACTACTGCGCTATAAACGATTGCTACACAGAACCGCTGGAAACACACATGCACGTGCCCTATAAAAATATCTGACCCTTCGTTATTACCACGTACACACACACGTACACACACACACACACACATACATACATACACACACACACACTGTGGGGTTAAAATCTATCTACCCCGTATTTTTTGTTAGTAACCCCACAATCGCTGTGCCGGAAACTAGCGATTTCACAGGCTAGAGCCTGCTCACCTCAGACCAGTACCGTAGATACGTGCGGAAACATGAAATGTTGTTGCCTCAGCAACAGGCTCTGGAGGAACGCAGAGGCGCACAGAATACAACACGATACGTAGGAGCTTAACCGTTCAAGTGCTGCACGTGCAGGTACAGGAAAAACCAGAGCGATTCTATTGAGCGCCCTATGCCCAAAGACTATTCAAGTGGTGATCAGCTTTTCGCGGGCTAATTCGGTATGACCCCGGCGGCATTGACAAACGATAGCATACAACGGCTTATGAACTATAAATCAGTGCCCCAGTTAAACTCATTGGATACAATGAGCGGTTGGATAAACCAAGATTTCAAAATCCCTATGCGTATACGTATCCCGCAGAGAGTGTTAATACAGGCCGGCCAGTAGACTGGCAGCGTGTGTCTATGTATGACGGAGTCATGTTCCATACACGTCCAGTTAAACACTATCAACATGAGACTAACGCAACCATGTATCTGCATTACCATAGTGACAATGATAACGACAGCAACAGCGGCGACAGCCATCATGCGGTCAAAAATCAGTCAATGTGATTTTGATGAAAATTGAAAACCCTACTAGACATGTTCAATATTTTGAAAAGGTAAATGTCATTCAGCCAATACACTCCGCGTTTAAGAAATCAAAGTGTATTTGGGGGGGGGGTTTTTGGCACGTTAATATGCGTGACATGTGCGAGTTTGTGAATGTTCTGACAACCTACATACATACTAGTGTGATTATTGGAGTGCGGTGAGAACATGACAGAACCTGATATACTGAAAGACATATATAAACGGCTACTATCGACTTGTAAGGGAAGAGCTTCCCATCACGGGTTGCGAAGATCGGTTTTTCAAGACGATATTAAAGTGTTAGAGCTGGTAAACGCTTTCATATCTGAGAGTTTTAGGGTTTTAGGGTTTAGTTAAGTATACGAAAGTAGTCATTCAGTAAAGTTAGGCATGCCTCGTGAAAATAGCTATATTTGGGGGTATTCAACGGCTAAGACATTGCCTATATAGAATTATCCCAAAACTGTTCTCGCTTTATTGTCTTTTCGTTGTCGTCAGGCGAAGCTTTTACTATGTTTCGTTGGGGCTGATTCGAGATACTCATTAAATCCTATCATCAGGAGAAAAAAAGTATGTACATATTTATTTCTGACCTCACCTTTGGTTTTATACCTAAGGTGTTTGTGCTAGTGTTCAGCCGCTTGGGCTGGCCAGGGAAAAACCTCATATGGTCAGTATGAGAAACCGTATGCAGAACACTTTAACACTTCGATGCTTTTTTATTTCAACTTCTCTGCAACTAAATCTCATTCTGATCACATGATGCCTTTCCGCATAGGTTGTGACTCACATAGAACCGCAGCTATTATTAGAATGTTGCGGTTGACAGGCTTAATCCACTCTCGGGAATCGGTTGAGAAACTTAATCTGCTCTCGGAAGTCGGTTAAGTGAGAACTTAACTCTTGAGAGTAATTTGAGCAACTTGATTAGCTCTCGGGAGTGAGCTAACTCTGATGAATTAGCTCTCAGGAGTGAGCTCAGATGGCTTCTTGCTGTAAAATCTGACCTGAGACCTGTAGTCTCTCACTCCCCCTCAATCTTACAATCAACAAGGTCTGAAGTCTGAAGGCTGAAAATTGGAAACTGAAGACTAATACTTAAAATTGTTGAAAACGTTGACTTTTCTGAAGAGTAGACGATCTTCTGTACACTGACAGGCTTCACGACTGGCGTGGATAATCTTCTGTACGGGGACAGGCATCACAATTTCGCACGTAAAAATACTCGAGATTTTCTTGAAATATACATTTTGCTTACTGAATCGGTAAGGACTGTGGCGTGGATGCTTGGGGGACAGCTCCCTTCTGCGTTGTGGCATATTGGTTTGACTTTGTGATATGGCCTGAGAGGCTGAGACTCGGAGACTGTGAGACTAAGATTTTCTCTTGGGTTTTGGAATGTGCGGTTCTTATGCTGCGGTCTGGCTATATGGTTGCATTTAAAAAAAAGTTTAATTTTTGATTGAATTGACCAACGAATCGTGTAGTGATAAATTCTACCCATTGAGGACAAAAATTCAGTCTCCAGTGGTAAAATAAAAAAACCCTTTTTTGATTTTGTTTTTTGTATTAGTACTCACGATACATAGAGTGTGAGGTTGTGGTCCCCGTAGGACCTGTGGGCTGCGAAATTCACAATTTTGTTTGTATCCTGCAGTGAATTTCTATACAAATTGTCACAGGTATGCAACTTTCACGATATCATCGTATAAAAGTCAAAAAAGAAGAACCAGTAAGTTACTGATATTATGTGTATCGATGAATACAAATTGTCTGCGGGATTCAACTTAACTTCAGAATATTTTATGTCAAAATACAGTCGCACAAGTTAGTACTTGGGCGTCTACGGATAGTAACAATTATATGAACAAATATATAGTTATATATTGCGTGTACATTATTTGTAATTTCATTTTTACATATGATACAAACAGCTAGTACACATTCGTTTTACAAGGTACGATATATCTGTATATTTTGCAGTCAGAGATAGAAGCACAAAGCATTGACACCTGCTTACCTTAAAATACTTACTTTTATTATAAATTGAACTATGTTGATACTGGCATCCGAGTCATTGGTCTGTCGCGTATGTCGGTAAACTTCTCTCGGCTGAGTGGCTTCGTGAAGAAATCACTGAGTAGCTGTTCTGATGGTATGTATTTTTTTAGCTTGATGGTGTTGTTCGATGTGAGTTTCCCTGATGTGATTATATCGTAGATCGACATGTTTTTTGTACGGCGGGATTTTTTGTGATACCATTTTTCATCAGTATTGCTGACTTGTTGTCCTGTTCTATGGTGGTGGGTTCTACGAGCGGAATGCCGAATTCTGTGAAGAGATTCTAGCCCATACCGCGTCTTTGGCTGTATCAGATTGTGCTATGTATTCTGCCTCTGCTGTAGACGTTGTTACTAATCGTTGTAAGTTTGTTCTCTGCGCTAAGACAGTTTAAAGACTACCTTTATGGAAGTTACTTCACTGGCGCCTGTGATCAAAAGTCTTTAACATATTTAAAAGACATGAACCCTGATTCACAGTTGGTGAACCGCTGACATGACATTATTGCTAAGTTTGCTTTTAACATTACGCACATACCAGGAATACATAATCATCTTTCTGACATGCTCTCTCGACTTGTCCCTGACTATCAGAAAACAGTTAAAGAGTTATTAGCAACCGATTAGATGCGTAATAAGAAATGGTTTAACCTCGCTCAATCAAGATGGGGTCCATTTACTATTGATATGTTCGCCGCAGAACATAACAAACAGGTTTCTGATTATAGGTCATTGACTCATCCCAAAGGTGATACCTTTCAACTTGACTTATCAAAGCATAATGCGTGGGCTAACCCACCTTGGCAACTTATCACACAGCTGTTAAATTATGTTAATATTGCTAAATCTACCATTACGCTGTGTTGTCCCTTACGGATACGGGGTTTTAATTAATATGATACAAGACGAGCATATCTTTGTCGACCGTGAAACCGACACGTTCTTGTATCAGGGATCCTATTCTATTAAGAAGACACCTTGGAAACACACCATCGTTTGTCGCATCGGACCTGCAGGTACCACTAAGTGGAAACCCTCAACTAAGTTCTTAGGTAAACTAGAGGAGTCTAAGGAGTTTGAACAAAAAGCTCAAGACTCTACACGTACAACACATGCACCTAACAAGAATGCAGTCGAGGTAATGCCGACGGAGACGGCAATAGATTGTAAAAACATGGAACTAGCTAAGGCCATGGATCAAAGACACAGAGCTCTAAGAGAACCTGAAGCTCGCACTCAACTACTTAAAGCGCTGCTTAAAGAACAGCCAGGAGTTACAGAAACAACTGAAGAAGATACTTCAACAATCTAATGTTGTTAATTACATATCTCAGGAGTCTACCCCTCCTGATTTTGAAGTTGCCCTATCTAAAGGGACTATGGTTCATCCAGCCAGCGTTACACAGAATCGGACTAACTTAGAAAAGCTCGAGTAGAGTTAAAATAATATATAATTTAACTCATCGAGCATATGAGCATACTTATAAGATGGCTATTTGTGCAGGGCTTGATCACCCGGCGGTGAAAGAAGCCATACGTGAAGTTTACCGACGCTGTACTGATTGCAAAAAAAAAAAAAAAAAAATCAGATCAAGCGCTACGGTTGGGCACCCCTAAAAGTGTGACAGAAGACCAACCGATACACCGAGTCATGGTCGATTTGGTTAAACTCCCGCGATCCAAGCATACTGGCCATGTATATATCTGTCATTTCTTATGTGTGGCTTCGGGCTATAATTTGCTTTACGCAAACAGTGGCAGAGTTATGCTATCACATCTTTAATGACTTCGGTTTCCCCAGTACTTTGTTCTGATAACGGTACTTTTGTACTGACGTAATGGAGGTGTTGTGACATCGCTAGCAAAGCTACTGTCTGCACTCAGATAGGGAATACATGATTCCTTGTTCGTGTATTCGAGTCCGAAGTCCGGAGTACCAGCGAGATACTTCAAACAGCGCTTGGCACCTCTGAAGCGGTGGTACTGAGGTGCTATCAGATAGCAACTTAGAATCGAAAGTGCAAAGCATAAATTCACTCGTGTTTGATCTACAAGGTATCGTAGCTGACCCACTAGCTTGTTGTATTGTGTGATTGTTGGGACGTCTGAGCTTGCCGTCTTTTTTCGGGAGACATGCATGTTTGTCTGTTACTCCCTATTGTTCTTAATGCATGGTAAACAATCCTGATTTGTAGTAGAAGTCCCCTTAAACCACTATCAGTGTGGAGTTAGAATTAGTTTACAATTAATTCACACGAGGTGAATTATTTGTAGACCACGTAGACAATCAAATATAAGAATAAATACACTGCACTGAGCCTCAGGGGAGACTCAGTAGGTTTTAGTTTCGTATTTTGATGTGTTTACTACATTTTACGACTAGTTACTTTAGGTGTATTATTCGATTTTATCTCGAGGATAATAGTGGACGGAGAAGTTCATTTTATTGACAAATTAAACGAGTTGATCTCCCTCAGAACCGGATAACTGAAAGGAGCTTGCAAATTACGACAGGAGCAAAGTCTTCCGAGCACAGAGGAGTTGATCTTCCTCAGAACCGGATAGCCGAAAGGAGCTTGCAAAATTACGACAGGAGCAAAGTCTTCCGAACACAGATAAGTGAAAAGAAACCCCCCACCTTCCGTTTTGCTCGGTTTGATACGTTTGCGTGATTTTCATATATATAACATATATATATATATAAATACATTATGCAGATTTTTATTATTATTATAAATCTAGAGCAAATTGGAGTGATTAGTAATATATGCAGAAATTAACAGGTGCCCAATTTATTTAGCTGATGAGCATTTTATTTCTTCTTTTTTTTTTTCTAGAACAAATAGATATCCGACCATCCGGTCGAATACTACTACTTTTATTATTATATATATATATATATATATATATATATATATATATATATATATATATATATATATATATATATATATATATATATATCCGTTTTGCTCGGTTTGTTACGCTTGCGTGATTTATTTATATATATATATTTTTATGCAGATTTTTAAAATTATTTTAAATCTAGAGCAAATTGGAGTGATTAGTAATATATGCAGCAATTAACAGGTGCCCAGTTTATGTATCTGACGAGCATTTTTTTTTTTTTATATTTTTTATAGATTAATTAGTCATCCGACCATTTCCCAACAATCATTCATTCTTCTTTTTTTTTTTTTAATCCATCTTCGGTCCGAAAATCCAGATACTTCAATTCCAATGCGACTTTTCAGGCCGTCGTCGGCAATCAAGGCCTCCCTCTGACTAATTAGCAGCCCATAGGACGTTTGAACAATGTTTTGACTGGCCTAGTCAGTCCGCACAACACGAACATGATGCAGTATCGCAGTTAGGGGTATAGAAGAACGTAATTTGGCGTAGAGAAGGTCGATATGGCAAATTTTCATAGGTGTGGGCGAGTACAGCGACGACAATGGGTAGATAGAGGTGATCAAGAAAAGCAGGTAGCAATGTAGAATCGACAGTGTCAGGCGACGTAGAATAAAACGAGTGAATTAAGCGCGTGAGAGACAGGTAGCAATGCAGAAGAGGAGCTAGGCACAGTTTGGGAGAAACTGAGACAGAAAGAATGCGATTTCAACTCGTATTTTCAACAAATATCAACTACTGGAGCAAGTTTTGGAAATCAATTGGCTAGACAAAATGACTGGCACGGTTAGAAGATCGATTTTTCGAAAATATCTCTGAGTCGAATGTTTGGCCATCGTTGCATGCGCGAACTTCGATGGTCACGAAAGCATAGAATAAAGTATATCACAGAGAGTACCGAACCCACGACCAACACACAACTAGCAAACGTATTTACCGACGTTACAAGCTAGAATATATTTTCATATATATATATATATATATATATATATACTTGAATTTTCATTCTAGAGAGGAAGGAAGTCAACGTAAGTGAATTAGCCGTAGGACCAGCAAGTAGCATGGTACGGTTGAATGATTGTTGGTGAAAACTAAGGAGAACGAGAACGTTATCGCCGACGTATAAGGCGAATCGTCAAGATGCAGCGGACTCTTGCAAGGAACAGAAGGAATAGTACCTGCAAGAGTAAACAGCACTTATCAGGCATCGTGCAAGTACACTTAAGTTGGTTTGAATAGGGAATTTGTTTTGGTTTTCCAACTTCAAAACCGATGTAATTACCTTGGGCTTCAAGGTTATACTTGTGAACCTTGACCTGAACTTCCTGGCTGCAGGCCTCGGGTTTGATTTTATGTTGGAGTACAGTAGTCCGAAGGTTGGATTGAAGGAGCATTCAGAATGCTAGAACACGACAGGCGGTTGATCATTGAACACGCTTCGAGTCTATCAGCAACTCTTAATTACTCCTATAGGCAGAGCAAAGGAGAGCAAAACGAGTACTCATTTACAAAACCAAACCAACCAAAATGATTATCAATCATGAAGGAGCAAGGTGTATTCGAGCGCAACCAGTTTTCGGGGACCCGCAAGCAGACCTCGTAGACATCAACATGATTCAATGATAATTAGCTATTTTGGTATCACGAGAGGAGAGGTCGGCGGAAGAAAGTGTGTAACACGAATAGCTGAGTTCAACTATTATATAATAGCCGACACTCCTTCAATCTGGACCAACTATTCATCAACAACACAAAGCCATACATCGAAGTCTTAACATCAAGATGCCTATGCGTCCAGCACCCCGCAGCCCTCGACGCACTCGTCGCGACGGCAAAGCAAACCCAGAGATCCTTGTCAGATTTCGAGCAGACCCACCATGGAGGCACAGCTTCTTCGCGCCAGACAGTAGCATCGCGTCGAAGAGATGAACAACCGCGATATGAACAGACAGACCAAGACATGCGCCAGGCAGCAAGCAGGAAACATCAGTTGGGGCACGGGTCTCGCTTATCAGCAAGAGGGAAAGCAGATCCAGAAGACAGTGAGGTGCAATTTGTGATTAGGCATACTAGTAGTTCAAAGTTTGCTGAACCAGCAGCTGAGCGACACAGGGTAGCCAACATCCGAGGTACCTCGGGCATTCATTCAGCGGGTGATAGACCGTATTCATGGCAGTCTTTTCACCGAGCACCTGAACGAGATTTCACTCGGAAAGCGAACTCGATCGGGGAGTTTCACCAGTGCAAGTCAGGATTCCCTCGTAGGCAACGGGGATGAGCGACCAGTCCAACGGCATAGCAATATGTCAGGGTGGGCCACGGGCACTCGTCAGCAAAAATCTGACGGAATCAGGGGCCGACAGCTAGAGCAATATTTGAGCAACCCACGGGGATTATCGTAGGGAAGCCGAACGAGAACAACTACGTAGACTATGGGAACTCAGCGGACAGCACCGAGACTTCGCACGATCGATGCAGGATCTTCGCAAGGCTAGTTACGTCGACGACGGAAATATTCATGGCAGAAAACGACCACACAAAGACGAACAGGCTAGAGAGCCGATCTGGCGATACCAGCACAGTGGAACGAGTATCGCCGA
>LUCW03001444.1:5000-30276 GCA_001586965.3 Sphaeroforma sirkka | reverse complement strand
GATTATTACTAGACAAGGCTGTCGCGTTGTTTCCTTCCATGCTTTATCATGACCGACCATCCTCTCAGTAAGTGCGACACATAATTTTCATAAAAAAAATGCCGTGTTGCTGTAGTGTGGCGCAACGCGTGCTTGTGTACAAGTGTGAAAAGAGACGTCACCCGTGGCTTAGCCGACGTCACGTGATACCTGGTCCTCGCTCAATGGGGTACGAGATGCCTGTACTGACCCCATGTAAATTTATTTTATTACCTACTGAAATTGTACACACGTGTTTATGTCGTAGTCAAAATATTCAAGATACGTTTACTGCGTTTCGAGCTACTTGGTTGCTCTCATATTTCTTATACTTACAGAAGTCAGCCGGCCTTGGGAGAAAGGCCCACTACCAGACGATACACCCAACGATACTAAGACGTCTTCTACAGATGTGGACTACCATACATTCACATCGTCTAAAAGTTTTCACTACTGCGCTATAAACGATTGCTACACAGAACCGCTGGAAACACACATGCACGTGCCCTATAAAAAATATCTGACCCTTCGTTATTACCACGTGCACACACGTACACACACACACACACATACATACATACACACACACACACTGTGGGGTTAAAATCTATCTACCCCGTATTTTTTGTTAGTAACCCCACAATCGCTGTGCCGGAAACTAGCGATTTCACAGGCTAGAGCCTGCTCACCTCAGACCAGTACCGTAGATACGTGCGGAAACATGAAATGTTGTTGCCTCAGCAACAGGCTCTGGAGGAACGCAGAGGCGCACAGAATACAACACGATACGTAGGAGCTTAACTGTTCAAGTGCTGCACGTGCAGGTACAGGAAAAACCAGAGCGATTCTATTGAGCGCCCTATGCCCAAAGACTATTCAAGTGGTGATCAGCTTTTCGCGGGCTAATTCGGTATGACCCCGGCGGCATTGACAAACGATAGCATACAACGGCTTATGAACTATAAATCAGTGCCCCAGTTAAACTCATTGGATACAATGAGCGGTTGGATAAACCAAGATTTCAAAATCCCTATGCGTATACGTATCCCGCAGAGAGTGTTAATACAGGCCGGCCAGTAGACTGGCAGCGTGTGTCTATGTATGACGGAGTCATGTTCCATACACGTCCAGTTAAACACTATCAACATGAGACTAACGCAACCATGTATCTGCATTACCATAGTGACAATGATAACGACAGCAACAGCGGCGACAGCCATCATGCGGTCAAAAATCAGTCAATGTGATTTTGATGAAAATTGAAAACCCTACTAGACATGTTCAATATTTTGAAAAGGTAAATGTCATTCAGCCAATACACTCCGCGTTTAAGAAATCAAAGTGTATTTGGGGGGGGGTTTTGGCACGTTAATATGCGTGACATGTGCGAGTTTGTGAATGTTCTGACAACCTACATACATACTAGTGTGATTATTGGAGTGCGGTGAGAACATGACAGAACCTGATATACTGAAAGACATATATAAACGGCTACTATCGACTTGTAAGGGAAGAGCTTCCCATCACGGGTTGCGAAGATCGGTTTTTTCAAGACGATATTAAAGTGTTAGAGCTGGTAAACGCTTTCATATCTGAGAGTTTTAGGGTTTAGGGTTTAGTTAAGTATACGAAAGTAGTCATTCAGTAAAGTTAGGCATGCCTCGTGAAAATAGCTATATTTGGGGGGGGTATTCAACGGCTAAGACATTGCCTATATAGAATTATCCCAAAACTGTTCTCGCTTTATTGTCTTTTCGTTGTCGTCAGGCGAAGCTTTTACTATGTTTCGTTGGGGCTGATTCGAGATACTCATTAAATCCTATCATCAGGAGAAAAAAAGTATGTACATATTTATTTCTGACCTCACCTTTGGTTTTATACCTAAGGTGTTTGTGCTAGTGTTCAGCCGCTTGGGCTGGCTAGGAAAAAACTCTCATATGGTCAGTATGAGAAACCGTATGCAGAACACTTTAACACTTCGATGCTTTTTTATTTCAACTTCTCTGCAACTAAATCTCATTCTGATCACATGATGCCTTTCCGCATAGGTTGTGACTCACATAGAACCGCAGCTATTATTAGAATGTTGCGGTTGACAGGCTTAATCCACTCTCGGGAATCGGTTGAGAAACTTAATCTGCTCTCGAAGTCGGTTAAGTGAGAACTTAACTCTTGAGAGTAATTTGAGCAACTTGATTAGCTCTCGGGAGTGAGCTAACTCTGATGAATTAGCTCTCAGGAGTGAGCTCAGATGGCTTCTTGCTGTAAAATCTGACCTGAGACCTGTAGTCTCTCCTCCCCCCTCAATCTTACAATCAACAAGGTCTGAAGTCTGAAGGCTGAAAATTGGAAACTGAAGACTAATACTTAAAATTGTTGAAAACGTTGACTTTTCTGAAGAGTAGACGATCTTCTGTACACTGACAGGCTTCACGACTGGCGTGGATAATCTTCTGTACGGGGACAGGCATCACAATTTCGCACGTAAAAATACTCAGATTTTCTTGAAATATACATTTTGCTTACTGAATCGGTAAGGACTGTGGCGTGGATGCTTGGGGGACAGCTCCCTTCTGCGTTGTGGCATATTGGTTTGACTTTGTGATATGGCCTGAGAGGCTGAGACTCGGAGACTGTGAGACTAAGATTTTCTCTTGGGTTTTGGAATGTGCGGTTCTTATGCTGCGGTCTGGCTATATGGTTGCATTTAAAAAAAAAGTTTAATTTTTTGATTGAATTGACCAACGAATCGTGTAGTGATAAATTCTACCCATTGAGGACACAAAAATTCAGTCTCCAGTGGTAAAATAAAAAAACCCTTTTGATTTTTTGTTTTTTGTATTAGTACTCACGATACATAGAGTGTGAGGTTGTGGTCCCCGTAGAGACCTGTGGGCTGCGAAATTCACAATTTTGTTTGTATCCTGCGAGTGAATTTCTATACAAATTGTCACAGGTATGCAACTTTCACGATATCACGTATAAAAGTCAAAAAAGAACCAGTAAGTTACTGATATTATGTGTATCGATGAATACAAATTGTCTGCGGGATTCAACTTAACTTCAGAATATTTTATGTCAAAATACAGTCGCACAAGTTAGTACTTGGGCGTCTACGGATAGTAACAATTATATGAACAAATATATAGTTATATATTGCGTGTACATTATTTGTAATTTCATTTTTACATATGATACAAACAGCTAGTACACATTCGTTTTACAAGGTACGATATATCTGTATATTTTGCAGTCAGAGATAGAAGCACAAAGCATTGACACCTGCTTACCTTAAAATACTTACTTTTATTATAAATTGAACTATGTTGATACTGGCATCCGAGTCATTGGTCTGTCGCGTATGTCGGTAAACTTCTCTCGGCTGAGTGGCTTCGTGAAGAAATCACTGAGTAGCTGTTCTGATGGTATGTATTTTAGCTTGATGGTGTTGTTCGATGTGAGTTTCCCTGATGTGATTATATCGTAGATCGACATGTTTTGTACGGCGGGATTTTGTGATACCATTTTCATCAGTATTGCTGACTTGTTGTCCTGTTCTATGGTGGTGGGTTCTACGAGCGGAATGCCGAATTCTGTGAAGAGATTCCTAGCCCATACCGCGTCTTTGGCTGTATCAGATTGTGCTATGTATTCTGCCTCTGCTGTAGACGTTGTTACTAATCGTTGTAAGTTTGTTCTCTGCGCTAAGACAGTTTAAAGACTACCTTTATGGAAGTTACTTCACTGGCGCCTGTGATCAAAAGTCTTTAACATATTTAAAGACATGAACCCTGATTCACAGTTGGTGAACCGCTGACATGACATTATTGCTAAGTTTGCTTTTAACATTACGCACATACCAGGAATACATAATCATCTTTCTGACATGCTCTCTCGACTTGTCCCTGACTATCAGAAAACAGTTAAAGAGTTATTAGCAACCGATTAGATGCGTAATAAGAAATGGTTTAACCTCGCTCAATCAAGATGGGGTCCATTTACTATTGATATGTTCGCCGCAGAACATAACAAACAGGTTTTCTGATTATAGGTCATTGACTCATCCCAAAGGTGATACCTTTCAACTTGACTTATCAAAGCATAATGCGTGGGCTAACCCACCTTGGCAACTTATCACACAGCTGTTAAATTATGTTAATATTGCTAAATCTACCATTACGCTGTGTTGTCCCTTACGGATACGGGGTTTAATTAATATGATACAAGACGAGCATATCTTTGTCGACCGTGAAACCGACACGTTCTTGTATCAGGGATCCTATTCTATTAAGAAGACACCTTGGAAACACACCATCGTTTGTCGCATCGGACCTGCAGGTACCACTAAGTGGAAACCCTCAACTAAGTTCTTAGGTAAACTAGAGGAGTCTAAGGAGTTTGAACAAAAGCTCAAGACTCTACACGTACAACACATGCACCTAACAAGAATGCAGTCGAGGTAATGCCGACGGAGACGGCAATAGATTGTAAAAAACATGGAACTAGCTAAGGCCATGGATCAAAGACACAGAGCTCTAAGAGAACCTGAAGCTCGCACTCAACTACTTAAAGCGCTGCTTAAAGAACAGCCAGGAGTTACGAAACAACTGAAGAAGATACTTCAACAATCTAATGTTGTTAATTACATATCTCAGGAGTCTACCCCTCCTGATTTTGAAGTTGCCCTATCTAAAGGGACTATGGTTCATCCAGCCAGCGTTACACAGAATCGGACTAACTTAGAAAAGCTCGAGAGTAGAGTTAAAATAATATATAATTTAACTCATCGAGCATATGAGCATACTTATAAGATGGCTATTTGTGCAGGGCTTGATCACCCGGCGGTGAAAGAAGCCATACGTGAAGTTTACCGACGCTGTACTGATTGCAAAAAAAAAAAATCAGATCAAGCGCTACGGTTGGGCACCCCTAAAAAGTGTGACAGAAGACCAACCGATACACCGAGTCATGGTCGATTTGGTTAAACTCCCGCGATCCAAGCATACTGGCCATGTATATATCTGTCATTTCTTATGTGTGGCTTCGGGCTATAATTTGCTTTACGCAAACAGTGGCAGAGTTATGCTATCACATCTTTAATGACTTCGGTTTCCCCCGAGTACTTTGTTCTGATAACGGTACTTTTGTACTGACGTAATGGAGGTGTTGTGACATCGCTAGCAAAGCTACTGTCTGCACTCAGATAGGGAATACATGATTCCTTGTTCGTGTATTCGAGTCCGAAGTCCGGAGTACCAGCGAGATACTTCAAACAGCGCTTGGCACCTCTGAAGCGGTGGTACTGAGGTGCTATCAGATAGCAACTTAGAATCGAAAGTGCAAAGCATAAATTCACTCGTGTTTGATCTACAAGGTATCGTAGCTGACCCACTAGCTTGTTGTATTGTGTGATTGTTGGGACGTCTGAGCTTGCCGTCTTTTTCGGGAGACATGCATGTTTGTCTGTTACTCCTATTGTTCTTAATGCATGGTAAACAATCCTGATTTGTAGTAGAAGTCCCCTTAAACCACTATCAGTGTGGAGTTAGAATTAGTTTACAATTAATTCACACGAGGTGAATTATTTGTAGACCACGTAGACAATCAAATATAAGAATAAATACACTGCACTGAGCCTCAGGGAGACTCAGTAGGTTTTAGTTTCGTATTTTGATGTGTTTACTACATTTTTACGACTAGTTACTTTAGGTGTATTATTCGATTTTATCTCGAGGATAATAGTGGACGGAGAAGTTCATTTTATTGACAAATTAAACGAGTTGATCTCCCTCAGAACCGGATAACTGAAAGGAGCTTGCAAATTACGACAGGAGCAAAGTCTTCCGAGCACAGAGGAGTTGATCTTCCTCAGAACCGGATAGCCGAAAGGAGCTTGCAAATTACGACAGGAGCAAAGTCTTCCGAACACAGATAAGTGAAAAGAAACCCCCACCTTCCGTTTTGCTCGGTTTGATACGTTTGCGTGATTTTCATATATATAACATATATATATATATAAATACATTATGCAGATTTTTATTATTATTATAAATCTAGAGCAAATTGGAGTGATTAGTAATATATGCAGAAATTAACAGGTGCCCAATTTATTTAGCTGATGAGCATTTTATTTCTTCTTTTTTTTTCTAGAACAAATAGATATCCGACCATCCGGTCGAATACTACTACTTTTATTATTATATATATATATATATATATATATATATATATATATATATATATATATATATATATATATATATATATATATATATATATATCCGTTTTGCTCGGTTTGTTACGCTTGCGTGATTTATTTATATATATATATTTTATGCAGATTTTTAAAATTATTTTAAATCTAGAGCAAATTGGAGTGATTAGTAATATATGCAGCAATTAACAGGTGCCCAGTTTATGTATCTGACGAGCATTTTTATTTTTATATTTTTATAGATTAATTAGTCATCCGACCATTTCCCAACAATCATTCATTCTTCTTTTTTTTTTTTAATCCATCTTCGGTCCGAAAATCCAGATACTTCAATTCCAATGCGACTTTTCAGGCCGTCGTCGGCAATCAAGGCCTCCCTCTGACTAATTAGCAGCCCATAGGACGTTTGAACAATGTTTTGACTGGCCTAGTCAGTCCGCACAACACGAACATGATGCAGTATCGCAGTTAGGGGTATAGAAGAACGTAATTTGGCGTAGAGAAGGTCGATATGGCAAATTTTCATAGGTGTGGGCGAGTACAGCGACGACAATGGGTAGATAGAGGTGATCAAGAAAAGCAGGTAGCAATGTAGAATCGACAGTGTCAGGCGACGTAGAATAAAAACGAGTGAATTAAGCGCGCGTGAGACAGGTAGCAATGCAGAAGAGGAGCTAGGCACAGTTTGGGAGAAACTGAGACAGAAAGAATGCGATTTCAACTCGTATTTTCAACAAATATCAACTACTGGAGCAAGTTTTGGAAATCAATTGGCTAGACAAAATGACTGGCACGGTTAGAAGATCGATTTTTCGAAAATATCTCTGAGTCGAATGTTTGGCCATCGTTGCATGCGCGAACTTCGATGGTCACGAAAAGCATAGAATAAAGTATATCACAGAGAGTACCGAACCCACGACCAACACACAACTAGCAAACGTATTTACCGACGTTACAAGCTAGAATATATTTTCATATATATATATATATATATATATATATATATATACTTGAATTTTCATTCTAGAGAGGAAGGAAGTCAACGTAAGTGAATTAGCCGTAGGACCAGCAAGTAGCATGGTACGGTTGAATGATTGTTGGTGAAAACTAAGGAGAACGAGAACGTTATCGCCGACGTATAAGGCGAATCGTCAAGATGCAGCGGACTCTTGCAAGGAACAGAAGGAATAGTACCTGCAAGAGTAAACAGCACTTATCAGGCATCGTGCAAGTACACTTAAGTTGGTTTGAATAGGGAATTTGTTTTTGGTTTTCCAACTTCAAAACCGATGTAATTACCTTGGGCTTCAAGGTTATACTTGTGAACCTTGACCTGAACTTCCTGGCTGCAGGCCTCGGGTTTGATTTTATGTTGGAGTACAGTAGTCCGAAGGTTGGATTGAAGGAGCATTCAGAATGCTAGAACACGACAGGCGGTTGATCATTGAACACGCTTCGAGTCTATCAGCAACTCTTAATTACTCCTATAGGCAGAGCAAAGGAGAGCAAAACGAGTACTCATTTACAAAACCAAACCAACCAAAATGATTATCAATCATGAAGGAGCAAGGTGTATTCGAGCGCAACCAGTTTTCGGGGACCCGCAAGCAGACCTCGTAGACATCAACATGATTCAATGATAATTAGCTATTTTGGTATCACGAGAGGAGGTCGGCGGAAGAAAGTGTGTAACACGAATAGCTGAGTTCAACTATTATATAATAGCCGACACTCCTTCAATCTGGACCAACTATTCATCAACAACACAAAGCCATACATCGAAGTCTTAACATCAAGATGCCTATGCGTCCAGCACCCCGCAGCCCTCGACGCACTCGTCGCGACGGCAAAGCAACCCAGAGATCCTTGTCAGATTTCGAGCAGACCCACCATGGAGGCACAGCTTCTTCGCGCCAGACAGTAGCATCGCGTCGAAGAGATGAACAACCGCGATATGAACAGACAGACCAAGACATGCGCCAGGCAGCAAGCAGGAAACATCAGTTGGGGCACGGGTCTCGCTTATCAGCAAGAGGGAAAGCAGATCCAGAAGACAGTGAGGTGCAATTTGTGATTAGGCATACTAGTAGTTCAAAGTTTGCTGAACCAGCAGCTGAGCGACACAGGGTAGCCAACATCCGAGGTACCTCGGGCATTCATTCAGCGGGTGATAGACCGTATTCATGGCAGTCTTTTCACCGAGCACCTGAACGAGATTTCACTCGAAAGCGAACTCGATCGGGGAGTTTCACCAGTGCAAGTCAGGATTCCCTCGTAGGCAACGGGGATGAGCGACCAGTCCAACGGCATAGCAATATGTCAGGGTGGGCCACGGGCACTCGTCAGCAAAAATCTGACGGAATCAGGGGCCGACAGCTAGAGCAATATTTGAGCAACCCACGTGGGGATTATCGTAGGGAAGCCGAACGAGAACAACTACGTAGACTATGGGAACTCAGCGGACAGCACCGAGACTTCGCACGATCGATGCAGGATCTTCGCAAGGCTAGTTACGTCGACGACGGAAATATTCATGGCAGCAGAAAACGACCACACAAAGACGAACAGGCTAGAGAGCCGATCATGATACCAGCACAGTGGAACGAGTATCGCCGAGCCATGTGTTAACGCCTCGAAGGGAATATATATTTCTTTGTGGATGAACTTTGTCGAGCACAGGGAAACTACGATGTCCCAAGATGTACATTACTAACGTCCACGATCGATACACTGAAAGGAGCGTTGAATACTCAATTGGAAGCTATCAGGAAGAACAGAGCTCCGGAGCCACGGACATGGCCCGATTGGCCTTTAGACCGTTATCAATTAAGCAGCACATCCGATAGAGACACACGAGGGGCGTTAGAAGAGGCACTGAAGAACGTCCATGTCTCAGGACTAGATGAGTCGTGGATGGTACGTTGGTTCTATAAGGTACTCATACATTTTAAGGCAGCAAAGGCCACATTTGACTATCTCCGTGACAACCATAATCAGCTGAGGGTATATCCGGCGGAACAGGTCATAGACCAAATCTGTGAACATGAGAGCAAGGCCACCGTAGACCCTACCTTTAAGAAGTTGGCGAAGGGTAATCCCCGCACCAAGGGTGTAGAGTCAGCCAGGGAACATTTGAACAAAATTGTGGAAGCTCACAAGAGAGCCTGGGAGCGAGCAGATAAGAGCAAGGACTTTCCTAAGCGGTTGCTTGATCACTGCCTCATACAGGCCCACGAGGACCTGACAGGTAATATGACATATGAACGCACGCTACAACACCACATAGGTTGGGACCAGCTGGAGACTGAAGACCTTCTCCGCATTTTAAATCCAGACATACAAGAAACCGATGCCATCCTCAGACAACGGGTACGGACACAGATGAATGTGGGGGATCGGCGTAGACAGCTTCCAGCCCAACAACGAGATCGTTTTTTGAATACGAATACAGGAGGAGGCAGCACACAACGCATAAGCACGTCTGCGACCAGCACGTGTTACGCGGCAGAGCGGGTGCCCCACCCAGTTTCAGGCATATATCTTCCTGCAAGCACTACCAGTCGAACAAACGGGTTGGATTCACATCCAACTCGGGCTGAGGATTCAAGCAAGGCGTATCCTTCAATAAGAGTTTGCCCGCGGTCAACACCATTACGGCTCTGACAGACTCGGACGACCAGCAAACGGAGCATGAGGAGACCACGCCTACAGACACACACATTGCTTCCATACTGGCACACCCAGACGAAATCGAACAGGGTTGAGTTGGAAGAGGATGCGACGTGGGAAACCATAGGCAGCGATCAGGAATAGGACGTAAGGGTGTCGGATGCAGATGCAACTTTAGTTTTCCCGTCTAGCACATCTGTGATACTATCGATTAAAGATCCATTACTTTCGATGGACAATCGAGTATTCATATCTATCCTGATTAACGGTAAGACATGCAGGGTGTTAGTAGATTCTGGGGCAAACAGAAGTTGCATTGATTCGACATCCACACACGATTAAGTCGGCTCCGGAGGGATCCTATATATACCTAGCTGATCGTAGTGTTCGTACACGGCGAATAGGCACCACCGTACAAACTCCAGTACGATATGGTCTAGAGCTCACGGAACAGTCTTTCGAGCTAATGAATTTACCATCGGCTATCCACGCGATCGTAGGCCAGGATCTTATGCCTGGCTTAGGGCTATACGTGGGAGGCCTTCAATCGCCATTCTCACCCATAGATCCAACGGAGCAAACAGCTTCTTGACGACCGGCGCCAGGTTCCGGAGGGTCTAGACAAACTATTGGAACCAATATCGTTGAGACGACGACCACCAGATTTGACCGAGGAAACCGGTGTTCGCCTGGAACTAGACAAGGAACTGAGGGACAATGATGGTATTCGAGAAAAGGACAGGTGCAGACTGGAAGGAGGCGAAGTTAGATTGCCAGTGACACCAGATCAAACTGCAAGGATGCGGAAGGCAGTAAGGAACTTTGTAGCAGACAAATGGATACCATGGGTAGATAGACAGGTGCAGAAGTGGATTCAAGATTTGGTCATAGTTCAAGGGATACAGCCACTTCCGTCAACTTACCCTTGTTCTGGTTTACTGTGATCAATAACTTCATAGTCCGATTCCAGAATTGGCACCCATGCTGGTTTACAGTCTATCAACCCCCACTCCTGTAATATTTCTCTTAGGTATTGTCGTTGATTGAGACGTACTCTTCCAGAGTGTATTTCTGTGGTAAAAGTCCCATTAAACCACTATCAGTGTGGAGTTAGAATTAGTTTACAATTAATTCACACGAGGTGAGTTATTTGTAGACCACGTAGACAATCAAATATAAGAATAAATACACCGCACTGAGCCTCAGGGAGACTCAGTAGGTTTTAGTATCGTATTTTGATGTGTTTACTACATTTCCACTTGGCACTTGAGAAACCATAACGGTAGGCCCATATCAACAGTGTTCCATTCGCCTTTCATTGCGTCAGCTAGTTTCTGTCCGTCGATCTTACTCTGGCATGCTGTAATTTTGTCATCTACGTGTACAATAATGAAACAAGGTCCACTGTGTTTTTGTTTGATGAACAGTGCTCCATCCGATTATGCTTGTTTAGAACTGTGCTGTATAGCAAATCGATGGATAGCTTTAAACCAGTAGTGTCCGCTAGGTGGTAGACCGTATACGCAACGGTCAACTCGACGTACAACTTTTGTGTCTCCTTGCTTGTGCCTTTCGTATAGTGTTCTCTGAGACGGGTCTGATAGATGTTCGATGAGATCGTATCCTTGCGGCACTTGCATGTAGCTATGGGTACCCAGTTATTGAGTGAGGTAGGCCGAGGGTGTATCGTATTGTCGAATGTCCATGTCATAGTGTGCCATTAGAGCTAGACAGATTCTGAGTGTTTCCTTGGCTACTACTGGGACATAGCTTTCATCGTAATCAACTCCCTGTTTTGCACTGAATGCTGATACGTTCAGACGTGATTTGAGTCGTGTGACTTGTCCTAATTCATACGTTTTTGCCTTGAAAACCCATCGAGGGGGGAATAATGATTTCTCTCGCGGTTTGTTGTCAACCAGAGTGAATGCCTTGCGCTGTATCGCACCAAGCTCTCCATATCCGAACATGATGATTTCTCCCAATCGGCTGTGTTTGGCATCTTATATATACCTTTGTATGTTCTTGGTTCCATCGCTGCAGTTGCTGAATCGACAGTGTGCGTAGTGCTAGGATCTCGTCTCTTACGGCGGCTATCGTGATACCAGTCGACATTATTATCATCTATCGCGAGGTCCCGCAGTTCTCGAGAGACTTGGCGACCGTCTGCCGTTCTTCTAGCTATGGTTGCTTCGAGATCATGTTGTATTTTGGCAGTCGCAGCAGCAGCCTCCGACTCGACGGCATGTATTTCGCTCTCAGCAGGTTGTTGTGTTGACGATGAAGTTATCTGTACTTGTTCTGGATTGCTTGAATTGTGCGTCACACGGAAGTGGATGGTAGGTAGCATGCTATGATGGAAGTGGATGATAGGTAGAACGCTACGAAACAGAGCCCTATGGTGTGGCACAACTACGCTCACCGTGCTATAGCGGGTAGACAACGGGGCAAACCGGGATCAATGAGGTCGCTTGCATTGCCTATGATTTGTGAACAAGCAGACATACATACACACATGTGCTGCGGTACTAAATAAGACTATCTTTGATAAGCGTTTGCAGAATTTTGATCACACCCACTCACCTGTTTGTGCTGTGGGTCGGATGCAAACGTCTGCACGAGGAGCGCGACAGTCTCCACTGCGGTTGCCTATGTTTCAGTAGAGAATTCAAGATTCAAGGTGTGAGTGTGGGGCGGCCATGCCTCCACATTCAATATATAACATACCATAAGCCATTTGTGCCTGTGGGACAGCCCTACATATTCGCACAGGAGTCACCATGGTAACCGTTTTGCGCATCGCTATACCTACCTATTTGTGAGGAGGACTGTCAGTCACCATGGTAACCGTTTTGTGCATCACTATACCTAACTATTAGTGAAGAGGACTGTCAGTCACCATGGTAACCGATTTTTGCATCACTATAGGTACCTATTTGTGAAGAGGACTGTCAGTCACCATGGTAACCTTTCTGTGCATCACTATACCTACCTACTTGGGATGAGGACAGCCAGCCACCATGGTAACCGCATTGTGCATAACATACACAAAAAAAATAAACAAACTATGAACATGGACACTTGTCACACACCGTTCCTCGATCGGGATGTAACTTGAAATGCTTCCCGACGCCTTCCAGCAGATTACTAATCGCATCGGCCGACTGGTGAGATCTGAGGATCTGATTGACCGCCTCCATTGCGCTGCTACCATCCCAGTGGTGCATGGTTAAAAGACCGGGCAAATGGAGTAGCTCTGGCGACTTCACAGAGTCTTCTGGCAATGTGGTATTGTGGAGTGTCGCTTTCTCTCGCTTTCTGTGGAGATGATAACGAACGCAACGGTAAGAGGATGCAACATGTAGATACGCGAATGAGTACTTCACCTGCAAGTAGGTAGATACGGGGGTTTAGGGTTTTTAGGTTTTCAGGGTATTTAGGGTTTAGTAAAACGAATGTTGCGTGTGTAGTATGCCTCCCAACGACGAAAACACAAATGATAAGATGCCAAATTGAAAGAATGATAAATGCCATACTGAACAAATGTTAGATGTTACACAAAACAAATGATAGTGTCATACTGAGTTCGTACTGAGTCAGTTACACTACCAGTAGCAGAGGCGAGACTCAGTGGCAGTTATATTATGCGCCAATCCAGCAATAGCCGCTTGTCCTATTGTATTCGTCATGTATGTGAGAACTAGACCCGATTGTCAAATTAAAAAAAGAAGAAGAAAAAAAAAAGAAGAAAAGAAGAAGAAGAAAAGAAGAAGAAGAACGTAGGTTTCAATTTAGAGTAAATCAATTCACATGTCATGAAAAAAGCTATACAGTGTTCAACCCCACACACTATGACTCGTGCACACACTAATGGGTACTAGCAATACCATGACTCATGCACACACTGATGGTTGTTTAACGACAGGACAACACACTTCTTCTCAAAGTAGTATATCTCAAACACTTTGCAGTAGTTCCCTGTGGACAAGTACGCGTTGGCCATTGCCCCCGTTACAAAGGGGTCGGACATGTTCATGCTACGTCTCTCTAGTTTCTGATGAGCCCCTGAGAACAAAGGAAGTGGTGCATAAAGATAAAGAAGACGTATGATCAAGTGGTGCATAAGGGTAAGGAAGAGGTAATACCAATAGCGAAAAAAATAGTACAGCAGCCATACTTCATAACGTATGGAGCATTTATAGTACACTTTTACGCATTCCCAAACTTACACAAGCACATTGAAAATAACTGCGTATATCTACACGCATACAGAACATCCACACAGTCATATACAGTCAGCCAGCGTGCCGTCCTGCATGTTCGCTTCTATTGTGAAGATTCTGATGAATGTCCCTAGATCGAGCTCTACATCCCGTGACAGAATACTTTGAACAACCGATCGCACAGTGTCCGTCTGTAGTGAGGGCAATGACAGAGACGAGTTAGTGCAAGGTTGAGTGGGCGTGCTGTGGTGGCTATAAATCGATTTCGGGAGCCGAACCCCTATTGATTCGTTTTAGCCATATGTTGATGAAACCTGGTTAATCGTTCAAAAAAGCTACAAATCGATGAAATTAGGATTCAAACTTGGCTAATCGGCATAAAAACTACATATGGATGGGATCAGGGTTTGCTTCGTACGGGGAAAGACCTCGCATAGCAATGCACTCCCCAGACGCAAAACACCGCCAGTGGCGAATATTCAGTTCATCTGCATAGACAGGTCAGAGGTCACACACAGTGCTACGCCCATCAGTCGAGTTGGTAGCGTACACGTTCGCGGTACATGCGTGCACACACACACACACACACACACACACACGGGCACTGATTCATCCGTACTCCTCCACGCGCTACCTATCAATATACATACTCCTGCAAGCACATACTGCCACACACACTCACTCATCTAGACTTTCAGGGTTTGACTCGTGCTCGCTGGTGCTTAACACACCCACTCGCTCATCTAGGGTTTTGGGGTTTGCCACACACTCGCTTGTGATTACTCACTCATCTAGGGTTTTAGGGGTTGACTCATACCCGCTTGTGCTTGATGGCCAGATTCAGCACGTCCAGCGAGAGTTCGCTGTCGACCACTCCCTGCTGATGCTCGGCCAACCCTTGCTCCATCTACACCCACAGCTTCTCCGGATACCACTCCTGGCCCTCGAACTGAGACGCCGGCGTTTCTATCGCACGCATACACGCCTGTATTGGGTGTGCTAGGATGAGTGTATTGTATGTGTTCCTGTGTCTATCGCACACATGCACGCCTGTATCGGGTGTGCTAGGATGGGTGTACTGGATGTGTTCCTGTGTCTATCGCATGCATACACGCCTGTATCGGGTGTGATAGGATGAGTGTATTGGATGTGTTCCTATTTCTATCGTACGAATACAAGCCTGTGTTAGGTGTGCTAGGATGAGTGTATTGTATGTGTTCCTGCGTCTATTGCATGCATACACGTCTGTATCGGGTGTGCTAGGATGAGGGTATTGGATGTGTTCCTGTGCCTATCGCACGCATACACGCCGTGTTGGGTGTGCTAGGATGAGTGTATTGGATGTGTTCCTATTTCTATCGTACGAATACACGCCTGCGTAGGGTGTGCTAGGATGAGTGTATTGGATGTGTTCCTGTGTCTATCGTATGCATACACGCCGTGTTGGGTGTGCTAGGATGGGTGTATTGGGTGTGTTCCTGTGTCTATCGCACGCATACACGCCGTGTTGGGTGTGCTAGGATGAGTGTATTGGATGTGTTCCTGTTTCTATCGCACGCGTACACGCCTGTGTTGGGTGTGCTAGAATGAGTGTATTGGATGTGTTCCTGTTTCTATCGCACGCGTACACGCCTGTGTTGGGTGTGCTAGGATTAGTGTATTGGATGTGTTCCTGTGTCTATTGGGCGTAGTAGGATGAGTCTAATAAATGACCCCCTTTCGAGGGGTATCATTGTAAGGATACCATTTGGTCGATAAAATAAGATGAGATGACAATGTTCTCAAAGCAGAATGTACAGAAACACAGAGACGTAACGCGGATATAGGTGTCTCAGTATACAATACGGATATATACACATATATACAAACACACATCTACATATATACAAACACACGTGTACATATATACAAACACATATCTACACACATACAAACACACATCCACACATCCAAACACACACAAACACACATCCACCCACATCCAAACACCCCTTTACACATGCGCACGCGTGCCTGCCGCAGTTGCAATGGCCAGGGTATGCATAGTAATGAGCAGTTCGAAGGTCTCTGCCACATCCTTCATCAACCTCAACGCGTCCATAGTCTTCTTGGGATCCGTGGCTGTGGCCAGCACCAGCACATCCAGTGTGCGTGGGGTGAAGAAGGTGTCTAGCGCATTGCCTGCTTTGGTTAAGCTGTTGTTGTACTTCTTCATCTCATCCACCGATGGCCCATCCGCAGCTGCTGTGTCCAGGACTGAGTCTGGTATGGCGCGCTGCCTGAGATCGGCTCGCATCTGTGTGTGGGTGGTTGTATACGTTGTGAGGGGGATGCGCGTGCAATTGTGTTTGAGTGTGTGGGCTTATAAGGGTTGCGCAAGAAGAATGCCATCCTGTGCTTTGTCGTCGAGTTTGCCGTCTGGAACACGGTACTTGTATGCGATGTGAAACCCGCATGTTCTGAACATATCTGTCGGAAATGCGTATCCTGTAAACCTCTCGTATGGGGATGAGCTCTTCTCGTTGGTGGGTATAGCATTGTATATGTTGGTGGGTTGAATCAGTGATTCAGCCCACATAGTAGTCGGTGGACGTGCATACTTCAGGTGTGCAAGCATTCTAGGAACCAGTGTACCTTGGAGTATCATGGCGTGGCCATAGGTGCGTATCTCGAGCAGTATCCCAAATACGCAAGCATGCACCTCGTTACGGTTGCTGTAAACTGTGAGCCTCGATCCATTTGTATGCACCGAACTCGGCGATGACTTAAGATGTACCATTCATCAAAGGTGTGTAACATAGCATCTAAAATTGTTGTCGCTTTCATATCGCGGATCGGATACTCTTTGGCCATACTAGAAAAATCGTCTATGATTGATACAGAGTGGGTGTTGGATCCTATTGACGTTACGAACGGTCCTATTATGTCCACGAAGACTAACTCTCGAGAGGTTCTGTAGTAGGTTCGTGCTGTCGTTCCTTGTTTGTATTCTTGTTCTTCTTCTTAGCAATAGTGCATGCTTTGCATCGTTCGTCTGGTTGCCTTATGTAAGGTAAATCTTTTGGGACGTAGCTGGGGTGCGCGAGCCTGTTGTGCCATAAAATCTGGTTGGCTTTCTCCAGCGATGGTTCCACTGTAGTTATAGCTGTGTCGTCGATGTGCACACAGTATATTCTGTGCTTTTCATGTACGGTAATGGTTTCAAAGCTTGGTGGTAATATGTACATCATGTTGTTGGTGAATTTAAATGAGTAGTGTCGCGCTGAGAGTAGGCTGATACTTAGTAGTGCAGTTTTAAATGTCGTATCCATGAGTACGTCCCCCAAGTTTCCTAGCTGAGCCACATACTTCGGATAAATGACTGTACCATCAGCTACTTCGATCGCATACCGGTCATTAATGCGCATGTTGCTGACGCGATGATGTTTGTGGTACTTATAGGAAAGTACGTGTATGGTGGCGCAACTGTCGCAAGCTAGTCAGTATCCACCTCTGGAATCTCTATCTGACTGATCATTCACCTCCTTGTTGTCGACTGTAGGGTTAATTGTGGAGAATGCAATCTGTCTATTTGCAGGTAGCTGGTCATCAGATACTTGTACTGACATAGCTTTGTCTTGTCTGTCATCCTGAGATTGGCGTCGATTGCTCTGGGATCTGTATGTTCTGTCAATGTCTTGTGCTCGTGGGGTATCTCGTGGATATCTACCATCGTCGTAGTCGCAACTATTGTACCTATCTACTCGGTAGTCCTGTCTGTCCTGATAATCGTGATTATCGTAGCGGTATTGGTAGCTGTTTGTTTCTGTTGTACTGTTCCACACGAGTACGGTAGTCGCGATTCGAATCAGGTCGGCGATGCTTGTTATTGTTCTTGGACTTAAAATCTCTAGTCTCTCATGTCATGACGAGGACCAGATTTGTCAATCCGTCGATCGTAACGTTTACGGCCGTCGTGGTCACGACCCTGATTATGTGGGTTACCAGCAACGCATGATTTGATTAGCGCTTGTAGCTTACGGCATTGCCCGATGGAATGCCCACGATTATTGCAGAATGCGCAATTTCTGTCGATATAGCTGCATGCGCACCGTGCACAATGGTTGATGGGTCACTTTCATCTGGATCCAACGCGATAAGATACGTGGTGAGCTTATCATACGACATGGCCATCATAGCGGGTGTCTTTAAGGTAATCTTAACAGTCTGATTCTCGTCGTTCACAGCCTGCCGTAGGATAGCGTATAGACTGTTGTTAGACTTCGTACCTCCGGCGTTTTTGAATTTCACATATGCCGTGTTGAGACGACTGATAAGGCTGGCGTAAAATTCGTTTCGTTCTTGCGTGATGCGGTTCAGTTTTCCTTCTAATGTCTGGATATCATCTTCGGTCAGGGCTTCAAACTTGCGTTTCAGTGCGGCAAAAGCTTTCCACGGCTTATCAATGAATTGGCTGATCTCCGTTTGCAGCAGTGGAGATAAGGTGCGGTTGATAATCCGATATGCTTCAGCGATTTCCTTGGGTGTCCATCGGTTGCCTCTAGACGGGGTCGGATCGGTCAATATTGTTGGGATTCTTTCACAATTCACGGATAGAATTGTCTGGGTTTTCCTAGGAAGCCAGTCGACCTTCGATTCGAGAATAGTGGTGGTCTTAATATCCTTATAGTTCACAGTGGGCATATTGATAGCGCGAGATTAGAGTGACCTGACAAGTTGTTAGAGTACAATGTAGTAGACTTTAAATAAAGTGCAAATGTATATATTTATTTCTGACATCACCTTTAGTTTTACACCTAAGGTGTTTGTGCTAGTGTTCAGCCGCTCGGGCTGGCCAGGGTAAAAACTCATATGGTCAGTATGAAAACCTTATGCGGAACACTTTAACACTTCGATGCTTTTCTATTTCACTTCTCTGCAACTAAATCTCACACTGATCACATGATGCTTTTCCGTATAGGTTGTGACTCACATAGAACCGCAGCTATTATTAGAATATTGCGGTTGACAGGCTTAATCCACTCTTGGGAATCGGTTGAGAAACTTAATCTGCTTTCGGAAGTCGGTTACGTGATAACCTAACTCTTGAGAGTAATTTGAGCAACTTGATTAGCTCTCGGGAGTGAGCTAACTCTGATGACTCAGTACTCAGGAGTGAGCTAACTCTGATGACTTCCATAAATCAAAGATGGTTTCTTGCTGTAAAATCTGACCTGAGACCTGTAGTCTCTCACTGGGTCTGTACGTTAATAGGGGGAGCAATTATACGAACTGAAAGAAAGCACAAAAGTGATGAAGATAACAGCAATAACAATAGCAATGACAACAGTGACAGTACTACAATTTCTGATGCACAGCAGGGGCGGGCCCTGGCGGATGAGACACAGGAACAACGAGAGGGAAGATTAGAGCGTAACATGTACAAGACAAGGCGCATGTTGCAACAATCACATGTTTACATGAATCGGGACAGTTATGTGCAATGAAAATGGTATTACGTTGTGAGGTACGCATGCAAGAGTGGAATTTGTGCTTACGAGGCTGAAAAAATGTTCACAAAACTGATCGATAGTGACCTATTTGAAGGAACAAATCTTCCATCTTTGGCGACTAGGTTCAATAAGTCGATTCTTAAGTTTCAGGAGGTCACTGCTGGAGAGTGTTGTATGAGCGTAAGTTCAGTTAAGATGTATATGTCCACGAGAATTTTTTAAGGGTGTCGTTTCGGGCAGAACTGACACCAACTGGCATACGTACACATAAACATGTTCTATTTGCATTCCTGTTTTTTATTAGCAGGCACAGAATCTGAATCTTACCAATATCAATATGCATTGGCAGCATGTGCACTATAGAAAAGATTATTTGAGGTGGCTTGCAACTAATCTGCAGAGTTTCAAGAACAAAACAAGGTTATTAGGAAGTCTGTTTTCGAAGACTACACACATATTGGTTTGCATGGAAGATACTGTTATCGGTGAAATCTCTACTTTCCAAATCAGCTACTCTTGATTTAAGTTCTGAAAATTTTCAATTTAACTTGCGAACTGATATAGTCTACTGATTGGAGGATCGAGACCCGTCCCTTTTCCTTGGTTTAAGTTTAGCACCAATATAGTTACGATGCGATCATCTTGAGTATTTTTAATTTGTTGCCCTAAGAACCCAAAGTGATAATCTACTTATTTATCTGTTCGTAAACCACCCCAAGATATATAGGCTATTCTGCCAACATAAGGGCCGATGCCTGCAAGAAATCGCTGATGTAAGTCATCACTCTCAAAATGCCAGATTGTACAGTAAAATGTTATGGGCCCGGCTATGGACTTGTAGCCTAATCTTCCGAGTATGCCAAAACGGTCATTAATTAGAAAGAAAAAGTGCACATTCATGCCTATAGAAGCATACCAGTAGTAGCACGATCACACTCACTCGCACTAATCTACATACTACCGATTCTTATTAGGGAAGCTAATTTTATTAATCATCTGATATTCATCACATTATTCCATGTTTGAATTCGCACGCGATATTACGCATGTATGCTGTATTTTAGAGGTGGCTGGTGATGACAAATAATATGACTTTATAACGAGCCAAGCATTTTTTTTACCGCTTGAAAGATAAGCTTTAGATTCAAAAAGCCATACACAAACCGCAGTCAATACAAGTTCTCAATTATTTAATCGTATGTCTATGATCCACCTCGACCAATATATATTTTAAGTTTTCTCTGCACATGTGCTAGAGCCCGTGCATTGGATTTCTATCAACCGCCTCTCAGAATTCTCTGAGGATACCATGAAACACCCATGTATTGTATGACAATGTGCATAAATTTTAAGAACGACATATTACTGCTCGTCAGTGGAAATACAACGCTATTCAAGTCGATTGTATTTCAGAACACTCCTGCATCAGCTTGCCTGCCTTGACCTATCTTCGAGACATGTATATGAATTCATGTTGTTTGAAAATAATTGCCACGAAATTTTGAGTATTAATTTCCTGGCATTTGTCACTTGCACAATTATGTACACTCAAGTCAACTAGTATTTTCGATTTGTAATACATTTCTTTCATCGCAAACTGCGCATAATAGGAGATTCTAAACATCGCTGTTTGAAAAATTATCGTCGGAGCATCGCACACTATTGTTGTATTTTACCAAGGACAAATTCGGTTTAAACTTTGGCATGCTACCTTCACCCAATTATGCCTGGTCAACTGTTCTACACAACATTTATGGCTCGCTCGTTACTCAGCCTTCAAAAACTAGATTTTAAGGAGAATTAACGCAAATAATCAAGAGCGCTAATGTAGGGTATATTTCAAATACATTGACTCAATATTCAGGGTTTAGTATAGTGGGGGTTAGAGAGCAAGTTTCTAACGACAGAACGTGGGCCAGTACCTAATTCAAATTATGCTGTGACATCCCGAACGCACACACGCCAACTCCTTGAGTGTCTTGGATTCAAAAATCAACCAAAGCTGAATATTAAATGCCCACATACACAGTATCGCGTAAGTATCTATGAATGGTGTTTAATCTTTTGACGACATTCCACCATCCTGCAATTTGCTGACAAGATCTTGTATATGCGCCTTTTCTCTCGACACCTTGGCTGTGGACGCACTGTTAAGCGTTGTCTCCTCGCCCATCATCGAAGCAAATTCTGAAGTGAAAGTCACATGACAAAGAAATCAGTATTGCTGTGTTGTGTCTAAATTATGTGATCAATAGGATATGCTACGAGAGTTTCATGAACTAATCGTGTCCACTCCTCGCGGCATCTGGCGTATTTTGAAATGTGAACACTAAAAGTAAACAAACATAAGAGATACTACTAACAACATGCACATACACGAGATCTCCGCATGTACAACCTCATTTATCGGGCTTGCTAGTTCCACATTCAACAACAGCCTCATAATGAAAGCCACAGCAGATGACATACCGTCAAGTACATCGATGACCCCGTATAGGGACCGCTCTTGTTGAGCGAGCAACTTCTTGATTTTCCCTCGTATCTGTTTGGGTGCAAGCATGCAGAATTTGAAATCTGATATAACAGGCCGTATTTCTACTTATTCTCTCAATCCCTCTGTAGTCAAGCAGTAAAAAAATCGAGAATAATGACAGACTGACAAACTAAATTCCGGAAAAGAGCCATATTCGATCATGGTTTGCGAAACAACAGATACACAGTCACTACCAGCGATCGTATATGCACAGCTACACAATCTCTTGCAATTCATAGTCAAGAATACATTGAGTGGAACACTTACCTGTGGTATTCCCGCCACCATAATTTCTGCAATAATTGAGTCCACGAGCTGTAGACAACATAGCCCATTCTCTAAGCGCTTCAGGTAGAACATGTCAGTCATCTCCGGTGGAACCTCGGGATTCTCCTCTCCCTTCGATTTTTCCTCAGCAAGATACGCGACTGTCTCCCTGGCGATTTCATGGTCCTCTTTCGCTACCTTCTCGCTATACTGCATGTGTAGCTCGATCAGCCGTTCAACCTGGAAGATTGAATATCATTGGAAGCAGCCGGGTGAGCGTGTGCCAGCGTCAGCTTCTACAATAAATTCAGTAAATCAACCGAGTTGCTACCGAGTATTGTTGATTGACGATAAATAGTTCGATGTACGTTTCGAACAACCACAAGAAGCCATGGCTTCAGAGAATGATGATACATATGTAAATTTTGCGACTATTTTTTGTATGAATACAGCTCGCGAATTTCAGCTGATTGATTATGCGTACCTTAGCAAAGTTATCTTCTACGAATTTGTTAAGCAGCCGATTTCGCAGCGTCGAGTCCCGGATATTTCTGAGTAAAGAATTAAGCACAGAACATACATGTTCTGTGCAGACCGAATAAAATGTCAAAAAGGGCGGTTTAGTAAATGGCACACTGGTTTAGATAGCAGATATATGTAGTTTTGAGTTCTATATGTCAAAGTATACCAACAACATACATAAAGAGACTCAGCGAGATACGCAGCAACACTGACCGAGCAATGGGCACCACCGACCACTAGTGCAATATACGCAATTAAAAAACAATACTCACTAAGATACATACAAGCTCAATCAAATGACAGCTAACTACTCAGTGTGATGCCAAAGTGGGCAACCAATGTAGCTCACCTTCGTATTCGCCTTTATCCGCCACTCCCTTGGCATTTTTGGGTACCTTCATGAACCGGGGAAACAATGACTTCAGTCCTCGTTTATCCACAAATCGTTTGCACATAGCCACCTCATCGCCGGTCGTGGCAAAACTCAGTGCCTTCATAGCACCGAACACGGCCATTTTCTTTTCTCTCAACATGATAATCATCAGCTCCACACCCTCTCCTTGCAGAAAGTGCTTCTTACCTTCGGACTCGAGTAGAGTGGTAGTGACTGAGTCGAACAGGTTATTCAAGTACTCCACCTCTTCTGGTGTCTGAGGATCTTTATTTCTGTAGCCCTACGAGGTTGAATAAGAAGATCCAAAATCAATATGCAAACAATGACAATGCGTGAGAAGCCGCGCACATTGTTGGAAGGGCCGGCATAGCTAGCTAGAAGATCACGAATATATTTCGCCAACATACGCGTATATAAACTTCCATTTGAGCAGCCAACAAAAACAGGAATACCAACAAAAAAGGGGAGAACATACGGCTAAAATTCGTAACAAATCGTCAATTCCATTCTCGGTCGCCAACTTCCGCCTCGCTTCTTTCGAAATTTGTAGTATTATAGATAGCAGCTCACTGTAAGTTAAATTGTCAAAGCGAGGTTTAATCAGCCTTGTAGCGATCATGAGAACTATTAAATTGTACAGCTTTGGGAAGGAAATCCGTTTCTAGCAGAAGAAACTACTCGATCCAAAAATGACCATAATAATCATGTCCCGCAAGCAATAGCATGATATTTAGTACATACCTGCAGTATAATTTATTAGCATCAAGTCCCTTGGTGAGGAGCCTCCGACGAATCCACGGTAGCATCTCTATGAGTGCCAAATATGCATAATATTAGATTACATTCTGTGACAAACATTCATATGTTCACACTCAAATCTGCAGATGTTCAAGCTTGTTAGTGATTCTAAAATTTCTCATTCGAAACCTATTAGCGACCGTGGGAACGATCATATGCCAAAGGACAAACATGCAATCATCGACAGAGTAGCTTACTGGTTCCTTTCAACATCAAACTCGGAGTGTTATCGTCGATCTCGCAAAGATTCTCTAGTATAGTCAGTGTTTTGTGTACACCCTCGGCATCCTCTCTGTTACTCTCATTCAGCCGTTCCAGATTCTGAAACAACAAGGGCAGCAGCTGTGCATCGTGCATGGCTTTGAGCAATATTTCCGCGTCTTCAGGGCTTTCACTCAGAGTATCTGCGTCTAAGATTTCACTCAGCAGTGCAACTGCAGAGAGGGCGATGTCCGTGTTGTCGTGTGATAACAGGCCAAGGATAGACGGCAGCACCTTAAGTTGTACCAAGGTTGCGAAGAGATCGGGTGCTGTAGCGATGACGTTCAATCCCTAATATAAACGCATCGATAGCACATTAGGTTAGAATCAAACTGTCCATAAGTCTGGCTCACGAAGGGACCAATGCAACCCGGCTACATACACGGTTCAATATAGTGTCTCGTGGATCAGAAAAAGTTCGAACACTCCATTGAAATATTGCGACGTCCTGATGAATCCCAGGTAATACTTAAGCAAGCGCGCGCCTCTCAAGCGCATCATACTCTATCTGAAGTAGCTTATTTTTCGATTGTCACACCAGTCGGTAACAAAGCTAAAATGGATGGACAGTACATTACACCCACTAATCGATAAGCTTCTATCGTTGTATGACAAAATCCATCGACCTCTAAGCTATGAAAGAGTACCACCATGCAACACATTGGCGCTTACCTGTATGTCGTCACTTAAATCCATTTCGCTCTCCAAAAACTTTGTGGGTTCGTCAGGGTATCGCACACGCATTTGCTGATTTTTATACAATTTCTTCTCGAAACCAAGTACCAGTTTTTTCAAATCAGCGGCGTTGAAATCAGTACCCTGCATATACAAATGAATATCTTATGTTAGTAAATGGGTCTGAAGAGTCCGAATATACAATTTATC
>LUCW03001443.1:90000-122497 GCA_001586965.3 Sphaeroforma sirkka | reverse complement strand
AAGTTTATCTGCATATATACATATTATATATATATATATATATATATATATATATATATATATATATATATATATATATATATATATATATATATATATATATATTATATATATATATATATTCAGTCTTTTGTATTTATACTGTGCAATATGGGGTTGTTTGTTCGATAGTACAAACATTGACATTGTCCTAATATGTGTTTCTTTTTGGTAAACCGTTATTTTGGGTTAAAAGTTTTGTCAAAAGTTTTGTTTTAACGGGCCCTATTTGACATCGATGTATAATCGTAGAAAAATCACATCGGTACTTCTATATGACCTTCAGGGTGTAGTTTACTTCGTTTGATCGAATACAAATCTTACAGCTCGCAAGCTTTGTGTCGTATGCATGGTTTCGGCTAGCTTTTTATTGTTGGTTCGTTTGTGGATATTTAGCTGCGGTCGACAACCATCCCATCAACTCAAAGTATTCAAAATCATATTTCTTGTCAGGTAATCCTCTCGGTCAGTGGTATCATCGCAGTCCTGTATGGATACCACGAGCAGTCCTTCGAAAAGTCCATGATCGTCTTTGGAGTGGGCGCGGCAATCACCTTCTTGTTGACTATTCCGCCCTGGCCCTTCTATGCGAAGGATCCTGTCAAGTGGCTCCCAGCTGACTCATCAAGTCAAGCAAAATAAATTAGATGCTATATATACTACTAATACGCTAGTATTTACTGCCCTTGATGCTTTGCATGACTTTTTGCTCTCTTCCTTTCGCACTCTGTCTGTGTGTCTGTGTTTGTGACGCGAGCTGGCGCGGTGACGACTGTGTGTATATCACGCAATGCTGCTGTAAGAGGCGCGTATATATATTAGAGCATGTAGTATACATGAGTAGGGCTAGTGGTGAAAAATAGTAAGTGAAGGGGTATTGACCCTGATTTAGTACATTCAAATCTTCCATGCTCCATAGGGTCCGTTAGGTAAAATGGGGTGTTACATTATTAACAACTGCGCTATAGTAGAGCGGGGTGGGCTAATAATATACTAAGTAGAATATATACATCAAATACCTCAAAAGTTCGTGGACGATATCGCAGAGTTAAGAATGCTCGTTCATTGCGGACACGAGTATCATCATGTTTTTAATAGATGTAAATGTATGAGTTTCGCATATATCGAATTGACAACAGATATTATTTATTCTCAAAGGTTCACAACGTGAAAAATATTGATTATTTATTAAGTCAGTGTAGGAAAGGTTGCCAAAACAGGTTATCCTCGTAGTCGACTACTACAAAGAACCATTTATTGGTCAGAGTATACTCTCGCGTGGCGTTCCATCCAGCGGATACATGCATACTCCATAATTCTTGGAAACGGTGTTGCTGTGCACAGTCAGCGCGATAATATCCACATAAAGATCTTTGACAGTATCGATAATTGTTCTATGGTTCTAAGGTGCGTTTTCTACTGAGTGGCATGGAATTCCACCCAACCATTGTTGGTATCCATGTATGTCGTTTCCACGCCTTGCTCCACCATTCGTTCTCGCAATTTTGAATTACTCAACCCATTGATACCCTCATATTGGAATATCCACATAGGTTTTGATCCAGCGAGTAGATTAGGACTGCCGTTGTAGTTGTCAATATCATACGGGTACCAGTTGAAGAGGGATTCGACAATATAAGCATCGAATTTGTGTATTATACTAGGTTCGTTCACAT
Organism: Sphaeroforma sirkka; assembly: GCA_001586965.3. Lineage (NCBI taxonomy): Eukaryota > Ichthyosporea > Ichthyophonida > Sphaeroforma > Sphaeroforma sirkka. Next base: position 120,782 of record LUCW03001443.1, on the reverse strand, counting down.
AGAAGGAAGGGTTCTTCAACGCCACTTTCATACCAATAGAATGTGCATAGTCTACGATGCCTTCCATGTATTCGACATATCGTGGGTCAATGCGGTCATTCGCACGATGCCTTGCAGCTACTGAATCATTATCAGTTACTGCGTCTGATGGTTTGGCATTGTCTGTGCTGATTGCATTGAAGCCCTGCGCTTTGTAGTCGTCCATGATGTCTTTCATTATGGGCAAGATATGTGGTACAAGATCATCTGGGTTAAACCAATGATCCCCCCAAAGTCCTCCATTGCCATTTGAATCACTGTTTTCCTCCCAGGTATAGGCAGATAGCCTAGGGTCTGCAGGAAAGTCTGTGTTTACAGTGCCTACAGACAAGTAGGCCATGGATGTAACGGCATGATTTTTTAATCCAGCTGACACTGCACTGCTTCTGTCACCTGCCGAAGAGAAAATCCAATCAGCTCCTGTACAGTCAGTCTTTCCGCTTGAACCACTATTGGACCATGCACGGTTGCAGATGGTTTCTGTAGAAGATCTGTAGCCACGTTTCGAGAGTGCCTTTGCGTTTGTGTAGCAAGCAAGTGCTAGTAGTAAAACGGAAGCTTTTATGGACATCATATTGGAATACAAGTTTGTGTCAGTGTTAGAAAATGGCTTCGCAGCACCTCAATTTATAGTACTTTGAAACTTTGATGGCTTTCTCTTGAATTCTCCTAAATGTAAAATACACTGCATATCTACAGCAAAGAACTAAAGAAACTGCACCTGGCCGCTTGTTTTGTGCTGTGCAGCCTGTGGCCCCTGTGCTGTACAAAACATACCGTTTTTGAACAAGAAAAATCATAGCTTTCTACTTTGAAACAAAAATGGCAAAAATGATGATCAGTCGTGGAGTCGTGGACTCTCGTAGACGTCGTGGATCCTTTTGGCTTGTCTGTCCCATATTTTATTTACAATATATCGAAGTATTTTATTTTTAAAACTCTAATACAATTACAGAATCGTTGTTGCAAACGAACGAGCTCAGAAACCAAATTTTTAGATATTTACAACGGTCAACGGAGTGTCGGCAGTCGGAATCACAAACTCACAGTCACGGCTTCACGGGAGTCCGGGACACGGAGACAGATTACGATTTGATAGTGTTATAAAAAAACCCAAAAGGTATTTTCTACTCCCAAGAATATATGGATTGTTTACCAAAAGAATATACATTGTCTTTTTTTAAAAACAAATAACATGTATGACTGTTTGTTTTTTTATATTCCCTATATAATTTTTTTTAAAACAAAATCAACTACATACAGACGTATTTTGTGATGTATTTATTTACAGCACACACATTTTTTTTTAAACGTGTAAAATGTCATCATTGTCGTTTGTTTTTTTAAAAACAAATGAAAACCCAAAAATCCAAAACAATTCATCAATCAACACAGTTCAACACATCAATATTTATAAAAAGGCTGCAATTTATTAGAGTTCTTTCTTTTAATAAAAACAAAATAGAAAATTGCTTTATATACAAAAACGGGCCCCACGGCCGCATGGGGGGCCATGTACCAGGCCGCCATGACAGGTGGGGTCCTACCGTCCTGGGATCTGGGCCCTTATAGCAACTGGTAGTGGTGCTCTTTTTTCATTAAAAAAAAAAATGTTGCTATGGCTGTTGGCCGTGCGTTGACTCCTTCTGATGGTCCTGAAATCTGAATTTTGCGTTATCTACGATTCAAACAAATTCAAATGTGTTCAGAAAAATTGCCTTTTTTGAACGTCGCATCGCCAGAGGGCAGAGGCTAGGCCGCCCAGGCCCCAGGGTCCCCACTCCCCACTCTCTACTCCACTCCTCAGACTCAGAGTCAAACTCCAAGAGTCTACCCTCCAGCAGAGTTCCAGACTCGCCAGAGAGAAAAGGGCAATGAGTAATGGAGGCATGCCAGCAACCAGCATGATCCTCTTCGAATATAAAATATGACTAGCACGTGCCACGTGGTATCTACAGTTCTGCACATTATAAAATAAACAACATTTGACAAATAAATGACAACAGTCAAGTGTCAACACTAAACGTAAACAGACAGTCAAGTGACTTTGAAGTGAGTCAACAGTGATCAACATACGACAAAAAGGTATGTGAACAATACACAGTTAACACTCAAATAGTTGGTGTAAATTACTACAGTCAGTACACTATACAGTCAACAATTATCAGTGTCAACACTGTTGGAGTGTCGTGTTTGCACTTTCGCAGTCATCACACAGACACAGACTCACAGTGAGTCAGTAACAGTCACAAAAAAGTGGCTTTTTATTATTATTTAATGCTCTATATTTTATAAATCGATTGCTATCTATTTGTTATATATCCATCAGTCCATCACTGAGTACTCATTGAGTCACGGTTGTCGCCGCCTGTCGCGCTCTCATCACACAAGAGAGTATTTTTTAAAACAATAACAAATAGTTACATAACTTACAATACACAAGGTTATAGTTTTTGCTTTGTTTTTAAAAAACAACAACAACAAAATGAAACGAATAACATTTTTAAATGCCGAAATTTAAAAAAAAAAACATCAATATCCGATTAGTGATAATTTCTATTATTTACTCCAGTACTCTCAGTCTCGTATCATTATTAGTTGACTGTTCCAGTTGCAAATTTGCAGGGGCGAAGTGCCAAACGGCCTGGGGCCTGGGCCGCCAGGCCCTACTACGCAGCGTCGCAGCCTATTACCTCGTACCGTTCTGCTATAGGGGTTTACGATCATAGATTAACGTTTATCTGCAACGTCGGAACGTACATAATACAATATTGGCCTAAAAAACGACTAGAGTGACCTACATAGTGCACCTACTACTATATACTTGGCCACATCATGCTGTATAGATCAAAGAACGAGCAAGTATATTTAAGGGCAAATCTTGACAACATTTAGACCTAGTAGAATTTACCTCATTCTCATGTATGCTGGACCGAACTATAGTAATACACGGGTAGAAATCAAACGTAGGAAAGTTACACGTTTTAAGGTTAGGCTCAGGTAGCCAGGCCCTCAGGGTCCCATGGCTGAGCCGCTAAGGGCGCAGGGCCGCAGGCTCGCAGACATTCGAGTGTGTGCGCAACTGCTCACACTGATTAGTGATCAGTTAAAGCTTGTAAATACTGTGAAGTGTGAATTGTGAAATGTGAACTGTTACATCTCGACTTTACGACGCAAGTACGACACGCGTCGGGACTTTACTGTATTTAAAAAAAAATACTACTGTGCGTGTGTGGGAGCAGGGAGACTGGGAGTTTGTATTTTGTATATTTAATATATAAAAAATACCTGACAGGCTTTCTGAGTAAATATTTGAGAAGGTAAAAAACACATGTTTTCACCTGTTCATCCTTTCAAGGCTTCCAAGTTTCAACCAACTTTGATTTCTATTTATTTTCTAAAAAATACATATCTGATGAGTTGATGACCACTTGACCAGCCTCCAGGTGAGTCATTTTAGTATATTTTAAAAAAAAAAATGGAGGCTAGGCGCCGGTGGCACCGGCCCTCTGGTCGACTTAATCTAAAGACACCCGTCACTATAGAAATATTAACACCCGAGCCCTTGTATTCCTATGTAAATATGCCTATGTATATGAATCGAGTGAAATTATTTTGAATTTATGTCCTAAAAAAATAAATGCGGTTAATAAAATCACAGAGAATAGGACAAAATCCCTTGGACCTGAAATTAAACCAAAACAGAACGGGACAAACCCCAAATTCAACATTGTTGAACTACAGTGCAATTGTGCAAATCAAACGATCATATTTTACATAGTCTTCTGATCTTCTTGTATACTTAAGAAGGCTATGTATGAAACGATACTTTTTATAATATTCAGAAGTATGAATCCACGAATTCACGCTCACAAGTTGGACAGAATTTTAAAACAGAACATTGGTTCTCGCTCTCTAGTCTGAAGCGTTGTATTCTATATCAGATTATGTACCGAAAAATGATACTTTATTGTATCGGTAAAGAATTTATTTGCGAAGTGTACGCGGTTTTGGACGCTGGCTCTGTCGTTAATAGTTTTATAGTGACGGGTGTCGTATAGGCAAAGTCCTGCCGACTGACACTAGCCTGGCACTGGCAGTTTATTAGCGACCCGCGACTAACTCTTTAGGCCCCAATGATGAGGACTTAGGAGTTAAGACTGTGTGAGAGACTGAGACTCTGACTCTGACTTCTGAACTTCAGACGAAGTTGTTGACATAGGTATAGAACTTCCACCCAAGCCCCAAGGCCCTCTCTCTGAAGTCTGAACTACAGACAAAGTTGTAAATACATATCCATATATTGTTGTATAGAACTTCCAAAGTTCCACCCAAGCCCTAGAGGCTAAGGGCCATGACCCCTCTCACTCAGTCTTAGTCACTCTATAATCTCCTCTACTGTAGGAAGAGTAGAGAGTGAGTCTACTAAAGAGAGTATATATGTAGTAGTAGTAAGTATTAAGTACAAGAGTAGACTATTGGATAAAGGTCCAAGTTTGAAAATTAAAAATAGCTCTCAAGTCTCAAGTCTCAAGTCTCAACTATTTATTTTCCTGTGCTACATCTATCAGTAGTAGTAGAGAGTAGAGACTCGAGACTAGAGTCTCAATCCAAACTTGCAATGCAAGAATCAAAGCAGATATTTCTAAAAAGGCAAGCCCATAAAACCCAAATACCATCAGTGTCACCAGTGTCCAGTGTCCACTGTTTAGTGACTGCTTATCATAGTGACTACTGGCTCCTGCAGTGTGTACTGCCCACTACCCAGTCATCAGCGAGCACTGGGCAGTACTGCCAAACTGGCCATCACCATATTATATTTTTAACACCGATCATCATTCATCGGCTCATCGCGACTCGGAACTTCGCAAGTTGCCTTTTAATTTTAGAGTACTTGTTTTTTATCATAAAAAATATTTCGCGGTAGTATTCATCAGATACTGGATAGTAGACAGTTGGAGTAGTCGCCACTCGCCAGTCCCGGACTCCTGGTGCTATGTAAATTTTTGTCATATTTTTAGAATCGCCAGTTTATTCGCCACCAACCAGTCTCCGCCCCGGCCCCAGCAATGTAGAATAGGTGTCTACACTCTACACTCCACAGTGGCACAGTCCTCTGTCCAGGACTCCAGTATCCGGGACTTTTAGGCCCTGTTATCTGGTGTGCCAAATTAAAAAAGCCATTCTTTAAAATACAAATGATGTGTCTCATTGTTTTAAAAAAAAAAATAATAAAAAAAGACTACATATGCCTCTTTTTTGAATAAGGTAAATATTTAAACTTTTTTTGTTAAAAAAATCAAAAGAGAATAAATGTTTCAATTTATATTTGGAAGGCAATTGATACAAGAAGGTATTTATTCTAAGTTTCTAACACAAAATAAGTTGGACAATTTAGCATGTGCCAAAATCCCATGTGGTTATGATGTGGATTGTGGATCATATTTTTTTTTCATGTTTTGCATATAAATATATACATAAAAAAACAAACAAAAAACAGGCATAGTCTTCTAAATTATATAAATACAAGGCTATGAAACAGGGCCACTGCTACACAGACTCACGGGTTCACGCCCCACGCCCCACGGGCCAAAGCCCAAAAATCGGTAATTTTTTTTTACTTTAATAAAAAAAATATAGGCGATTTGATTTTTTGCTTTTTTGTTTACTTCCCTCCCCTGTTTCTTGAAGGCGTGGACTTAAAAATAGGTAGACCGTGGGGCGTGGGTCGTGGGCCCTTTCCCCGCGGCCGTTAGGCCGCGTGGTTTTGGAAAAACGCCAACGATAAAAAACCGAGATCTGCTTCAGACCTTCTTCGAAAAGTTAGGGCTTCGGTTTTACTTTCTATTTCTATAAAAAAGGTGTCTTCAGGAGTTCAGCTACGATATGTATTCAGAGACAAGCCTGCATTCAGCTAGATAAAATAATAGCTTCAGCATACACGCCACACGGTACACACTACACAAGTATTTTCTATATCATTTGCCTTCTATAATTCACATTTCACAGTGTATTATATTTCTTATTTTTTTTAAATTCATGTTCGAGTCACGTGGTGCTATTATAGAAGGTTATGATACGTACAAGTTGTGCACTGCAATAGTGCAAGTTTTAATTGAAAATAAAGTGTGCCACGCATAATTTCCGAATTCCGATATTAGATGTCAATATTGAGTTGGCCAAAACAAGACCTCTTCTCACCTGATCTGGTCATCTGACATAAATTAGACAGTCCAAGTGGTAAGGCACCAAGGACTCCAAGCCTCGCCGCTCCTTGGTTAGTCATCTAATTTAGATCTTTTTTTTTGGGTCGGATACTTATGTAGTATGCACCACTGTACTATGTACAGTACTCAATCCGCATATCCGATCCTTTTTTTGGGGTCAGATACTAATGTAGTATGTACCACTGTACTATGTAAATACAGTGCTCAATCCGCATGCCAGATCCTTTTTTTTTTGTGGTCAGATACTTGTATAGTATGTACCACTGTACTATGTACAGTACTCAATCCGCATATCCGATCCTTTTTATCTTTTTGTCCAGAGAGGATATAAATATCGGTATTCGGTATTTTACATATATGCATCAATATTTTTTTAAATGAATACTGTTGTTAATAAAAGAAGGCTATGTATGCCCTTTAGTTTACGTATTTTAAGTACAAGAATGTAAGTCTATTTTTCAAAAAAAGAAAAAAGCAGTATAGAAAGTGTGATGACGCGATAGAATCACATGTAGTGATGGACCTGACTAGCCTCAACATCTATTTCGGACCCAACACCCATCTGGCCCTGCAGGCCTGCACTAGTCTGACAGAAGTAAAATTATAGTATCTTCAGCTTTGACCTTTACAATAGTCGTAATCATGTGTATTAACGTCTCTAGAGTAGCAGTTGTGTTTACCATGGATTAGCTATGGCCCTACTGAAGTAGCCTGCTTGAACCCCTAGTGGTTAGTCATGAAGCCAATCTCATATAGTAAACCATAGTGTGTAGTCTACTTCAAATAAACTCTGCCAAATATGCTAAACTTGAAATGGGTCTATCCGATATAGATTTTCGAATTTTGGGCATTTGCCCAGTACAAGTGTATATTGTCATATGTTATTTCAAATACTCAGCTTATGGCGAACTTAATACGCATATACCTCCTGGAATGTACTGCACCAACTACAGCTGAAATAATAAAACTTGGTGCAGCTCACACCTGCTACCCACACTTACTATCTATCAATAGCTGATGCAGCCGCAAGACAAGAAAAAATAGGTTATTCAAAATATTTGTAGAATCAGTATGTATATTCACTGAGAGATTGAATGCGGAGTCTAGACGCTACCCACTGGTGTCTCATCGAATGTGCTTGTCTGATTTCTCGTCGTGTGCAGAAATAGGTGTAGTGCAGTATCCGCTGTGATTTAGGCTCAACATGCAGAATTCATAAGAATCACGTAAATAAGAAATATTCGTCCGTGGAATGGCTCCAATCCAGGCTATAGATTGATACTAAGACTATCAGGCTTCAAACAGTTGATATATATTGATGTAGCATATCTGACGATGATCAGCGAACATCATTAGATGCGCACCGATCCGAGGGGTAATTTCTGTATTCAGCCGATATTCCAGCGGCTATACAAGCATGCCAGTAATCATTTTGGTACTATTTATTAGAGTTGGGCGAGCTCTATTTCTTAGTTCCGAAGCCCCCGCCGCCAGGACTCTCAATTCGTAGTCGATCGCCAGTGCATGCAGGGAATGAATTCTTACCCCCCATGTTCAGTCGATTACCATTACGTTGTATCTGCGCCAGGAGAGCAAACATGTACTTCAATATATAAAGATAGCAATTGGCTGTATATATATCGTTCAAAGATAGAATGTACTTTTATGCAGCGTACTAAAGTTCATTGCAGGCGAACTCGCAGGATACTTCGCGCTTGCGCATCACCCATTGGGTAACAAGCAAAACGCATCGTGCGTAATCACTTTTCACGACTGACCGTGTACGTTCACGATTATTTTGAGAAACTATACATATTATACATTCCTCTAGGACAAGACTACCAAACACATAGCCCGGGACAAATAAGGTACTTAGTACCCCAAGAAGCTCAACTACAATGACCTTTGAAACAGAAACAAAATGTATGATAAGGACTGGATCCACTTTATCCAACATAAAACGAATTAAACTGGATTGGCTTCCTGAACGCAGTCTTGATATATGCCTGCACATACAACTGCAAACAAACCCCCACACAGTGAATTCGTTTTATATCAAGCTTCCCGGTGCTATGCCAACCAAATTCATACCAGCAAATTGTGCCCCCGCGCACCGGGCTGTCCTCCGCCCAGTCCGTACGGCTGAGTTACGCGACGCTCAGTCAATAACGATACCGTCAGCTTACGGCGGAACTCAATCTCTCGTATTACACCATCGCCACTGTTGCCGAAAAGAAAAAAAAGAACTGGTCAGATTTCAATTACAAATGTTATATCTACAGGCCAAATCACGTATAGTATTGCACAGATTGCGAGAGCGAGGTCCAATAGGAGAGGAATTGTCGAACTTGAAATTTATACCCACGTGACATTACGTTTTAGTAAACGAGAGTTTTCATCACCTATATATCAGCACACAACGAAATCACCGTAAAGCACAGAGGTCCGCTGGTACACTATTTCGATACGATACTGGGGTAGAAGATTAGCCTGACAAGTGTCTGGTACAACATGAGTGCGACACATCCAGTCGCCTTCTCGGTTCAAAGCAGTTTAGCTATGTAAATCTAACAATATACGTACCCACGGAAGCGGCCAGCGCCCCCGGAGTTCGCCCGTAAACTGAATTGACGAAGTATCATTGGGTAGCGCTGTTCGAGAATCTCGGGGTCGGTGATTCTGTTCAGTTGTGGGACGCAGCGTTTGGAAGTCAGAAAAGCAATCTGACTCATACCATGTGTCAATAGACTAGATACACAATTTATAAGATGTATGAGTGTAGACCTCCTATAACACATGTGCGAATGCAAGGCAAGCAATCTGACTCATACCATGGCCAACGGAATAGGTATGAACTTTATAAGATGTACAAGTGTAGACTACCTATAACGCATGTGCGAATGCAAGGCAAGCAATTTGACTCATATCATGGCCAAAAGAATAGATATACACTTTTATAAGCTGTAAGAGTGTAAACCACCTATTACACATGTGCAAGTGCAAGGCAAGCAATCTGACAGGAGGATACACTATTCTCGTCTCTCACCAGCATTGGTATTGTTTCCTATCACCACTGACACCTTGATCAGTGCTCACAGGCATACCCTTGATCAGTGCTCACAGGCATACCTTGTGTTGGTCATGTGGGTATGTACACCACTTCGGCCATGCCACCCGGGACCAGCCCCGGAGCCACCGGATATGGTTTCATAATAGCCGAATATGTCGTCGCCCAAAGTCAGGTTATTCATGCATCCCTGTGAATACGACGGGCAGTGGAGCTGATTGAGCGAATATACACAGAAAAAACAGGCAAGGTCCCATCAATGCACTGAGAATATAGATCGTAGAAATAACCTGGAAATGCACTAACAAGAAAATACGTCCAGTACTGCATGCATCACCATGTTTCAGGTAGTCCATATACACTCTAATACTCACCACTTGCTCTCACACACTCAGCGCTTGTACCTGTGATGCTGAAACCGCTCCGAATGCGCGAAAGATGGTGTCTACCACTCGTTGAGATGTGAGCACGTTGCCACCTACCACGGCAGCATGGGGTGATGGGGCAAGCAGACTGTTGTCTGGTACAATCACTTCTACCTGAAATTTTTTTTTTTTTGAAGTATGCACGGTAAGTCGTGAACTGTATCACTAATGCTATGCATTGGGAAATGAACCGAGTGGATTAACTTCGGGTATGATCGCTTCTACTTGAGAAAGGCTGTTTTATACATATGCAAATTCTGCCACACATACTATGTATATGTATATGGATATTCCAAAGAGCACGAACGAACCTGGGCATCTATGTGGTACGTGGGGTGCATTCTCAATATAAGACACTCCGCACTGGTATGGCCAGAGACACTTGCAATCCGCGAGTACGAAAGCATGAGTAAGTAACTGATCTAAACACAACAGACATTAGATGAGCGCGAGACAGTCGCCAGTACTATTTCGACGGGATTTCTCGTAGCTGCTTTGCCATTTGCTGTCCACGATATGAACTGCAGTGCACTCTCGCTCAGAACGCACCAGACCTAAGCTCGTGATGGCTAGCCATATCAAGGGCATCGGTAACGCCTCAGATACGTACCGGGTCTAAACAGCCCTGGTTCAAAGGCACATCCTCGCGGATCAAACATCGTAGGCAGTATATTACCGCCGAGTACACTATAGATTTCGGTGCGTTGAGGTTGCCGTAGACTTGCTCGGTAGTTCCATTGAAGTCAAATACCTGTGATTGCGGTGTTGATATAGCAAAGGTGAGAACTCGATTCCCGATAAAGGGGATGAGACACCGCAGGCAGTCTGCGTCTCGGCGAATATATTGACTATAGATTTAGGCGTAATTAAATAAAATATCGTGGGAACGCGGTGTTGATATGACAATGATATTATAACCTCAACTGTATCGGTCCTGGTCAACTTCGGTGGTAAACTCCGAGATCAAAAGATCCAACTATCACCAAACCGTGAGTCGGATATGGTGAGGATTAGATATGAGGTAACGAACCAATGGGAGAGCGAGAATCATTCATCTCATCTCAGGAAATACCATATCTTGTGTACTACTGCCGTTTCGCAAAGTGACGATCAGCGTTTGCAGGTTGACAAAAAATAAATGCAAGCGGACGGTGCGACGTATGAATAATAATAGCTTATATATATATATTAACCTGGAATGATAACACACACCATGAAAAAACACGCATGAGGACAGTCACATAAATATCTGATTCCCAAAATTCCTGATATGGAGGAGGGATAGAAAAGGCGACAGCCTCGCCTCAGCTTTTCGCACCCCGCAGTGTAGCATACGATATCAATAGATCCACCACTAAATCACAACCACAACCGATGAGCAGACAGCAACGGTAAGTTACGTTTGTCGAAGGGCTTGATAAATGAATATAAAACAATCTTTAGCCTCGACGTTTTGTTTATTCCCAGGTGCACCATAAACATAACTATGAACACACAAACTAAGAAGAAACCCAACACACGGATGGTCCATGAGACGAAGCACTTTCCCAGGTGCACCATAAACATAAACTACGGACACACAAACTAAGAAGAAGCCTAATACATGGATGGTCCACGAGATGAAGCACTTTCCCAGGTGTACCATAAACATAACTATGAACACACAAACTAAGAAGAAACCCAACACATGGATGGACCACGAGATGAAGCACTTTCCCAGGTGCACTATAAACATAACTAAGAACACACAAATTAAGAAGAAACCCAACACATGGATGGACCACGACATGAAGCACTTTCCCAGATGCACAAGAAACAACTATGAACACACCAACTAAGAAGAACCCCAACACATGGATAGTCCATGAGATGAATTTTGGTCATCAGTGCGTGTGATATATAGCGCTAGTAAAACTTACAGCCGTTCCGTCGGTCGTATTGATACTCACTGCGAGATTTATGCGCGATCCGTCGTCCATGAAGTCCTCCGCACTGAAGCTTACAGATTCTGTCAGTCGGATGAGACGCAGAACACTCAGTGCAGATTACGATGATAGGCATTTGCAAAGACACAGAGATGCATCTGCTAAATTTGAGCGAGAAACAGAGTGTATGCAGCGTATCGCCAGTAACTGAAAGACTGTACTGCAACGGAGCTTGGCTGAAAGAAAACATAGATATACATAAAGTGCCAGTGCATTCGGTAGGTTTAATCAAAGGTAAACGCAGAAGGTGGATTCCTCACAATCGATGTGAGTTGAGTATGTACATGCGATAAACGATCACCGATAGAACGAGCACCATTAACAATCACACACTACTAGACCCCGCAGCACAGCGATGATCCACTGAACAATTGTAAACAATCCAACTGTGGCTGCGCTTCTATAGAAAGTCTGATACTTGTGAAATAACAGGGCAAAGTACTGGTGCAGTCCTAAAAAAAACCCCTGGTGATCCATACCTTGGCCGTCCTTTGCCAGTCGTCGACCCACCTGTTTCAGCATCTCCCGGACAGCTTCTGCGGCGTGTTTCTGGATGTGGTACATGTAGGCATGCACGTACGCACGCCCGTACTCCTGCATCAGCTCCTGGACTAGGCTGATCCCTTGATTATTGGCAGCAACCTTCATACGGGGTGTAGGTAAATCTACAATGTGAGCACCGTATCCCACATGCAGAAGATTTCCTCGAGTATATCGCAGCGCATACTACTCTCCGAACAGACGGCACGTGAGCCAACGTACCGCAGACATTGAAACTTGTACGTGCACGAGTGCATGCTCCAAACAAAGACGCATTTAACTTTTAAGGTTTAACACCATCACACTCCAACACTCCTGCAGACCTTTCCGCTAATGTGCGGTCCAGATACAACCCATATCTGCTTTGAGACATGAAAATTAGTGGTGTTGTGTTGTGCTGTGTATACCTGAGCTTGAAGATCCGACAAATTGTCACTCAGATTGCGAGTCTTGGCGTCTGTCAACAGTTGAGTGATCCCTTCCTCCTGGAACACGTACTCACGGACTAAGAAGAAGGATTTAATAGCCACCCCCTCATCCTCAATAGTCCGGCTGTGCGGCGGCATTGACCCGGGTGTAATGCCACCTATATCCGAGTGATGGCCTCGGGATGCGACAAAGAAGACGATCGAGTTGCTGCGTATGCGAAATGCATTGGTGTACAGGAGTTAGTCTTGCACTGTGCGAAGTTACTTCGAAGTCAATATCAGTCTACTCAAACGTCGTTGCGAGATTGAGAATGGTAAGCCAACTACATCAAATTACTGTTGAGTGCTGAATATACATGTGATGGAGGCGATGAGAAGACATGTCTCGATGAATGTCGGAAGCCTGTGTGTAAAATGGCGTGATACACAGGCAGGAAAAGTTTGAAGAGCGCCAAAAAACGAATACGAGCGCGATTGAGATCCATATGAGACTTCCACACATACACATAGTTTTTCCAAATAGGGGTTAGTCATTGTTATCGTAGGCAATTAACTACGTCACATGCATACAACTCACCCGTCTTTCTCGAATATCGGTGTTATCACAGTGATGTCCGGCAAATGACTACCACCGGCGGCAGGATGGTTTGTGACGAGCACATCCCCAGGCCTCATTTCTAACGGTGACATCCACATCATGGTAAGGAAATTAAGTATATTTTGATTAGTCCTGCGAAAGGCGAGGTTCCCCGGTGGGAGAACTAAGTATATTTATGTAGTCCTGCTAAAGGCTAAATTTATTGCGTGCTTCTCAATATACTTCTGTCAATATGTTGTTGGGAATTTGTTTACCAGCGATTGAGATTATGGCAAAAGCCACGTGGGATTAGTGTTGTGTACGTGTTTCAATCCTGACTGGCAACTACTCGATATGCCGTTCCTTTAATTTAGAATGCACGGGCAAGAAAACCAAACGCCATACAATTGACAGCACACACAAACTTAAATTAGACAACAAGTTCACCAATGAGTAATGATACTACAAGATCACCAATGAGAGCCCATTCTTCTGAGCTCTTTGACATTCTATCAAATGATGCTGTCTAAGACGAGTCATTATGCTGTAGATGTCTGTGCTTTTGACGCACTGTGTGACAGCTCAAAGAAGCCTAGAGATTTAATTAAACTTTCAGGCACTGAGAACAATAGAAAGATTGATCCAATACGTAGCAAATATAGTTAGATAAACTGAGAAACAGAAAAGTGTCATACACTTGTGGTGAGGATCAATGTCTCGCAGAAACCCATTTAAACACACCTGCTGCACGTTGCTGTATTTGGTACTGGATCGCTGCCTGCATAGATCCCAAATGTACCGGAATATGCGGTGCGTTTGCTACCAACCCACCGTCAGGGCTGAACAGAGCGCACGAGAAGTCCAATCTGATGAGTTGCAGAGGAGGGGATAGTGGGGTGAATACTTGAGGGATGCTCATATTTTGGATTAAGCACGTTAATGACAGATTGGCAACAAATAGACAGTAATTTGGGCAGCAATCGCGATCAATACATGTCTCGGTTCGTCAACCTGCGCAATGCGTAAGTACGTCAGCGGACGAGACGAATACTATAAATAGGATAGAAGGTGCAGTCTTCTAGTTACGACGCACGACCAAGCATACCTTTCTTTGATGTTAGTGGAGATAGAGGTACGTTGTAGCACCCTTCCCATCTGTTCGGCTATGCTCATGAATCTGTGCGAGAATACACCCAGCATGATTGGGTCTACCTTTGACCCGTCGTTCCGACTCTTTGCTATGTCCCCTCGGTCCCTGCAGATATTGAGAAAAACACAATTACTACGACAAATCATAGAATGCCAGGATAAACTTCAAAATGAATTTACAAGGTTGTCAATAGCCATAGATCGGAGGGCAGGAGGGCAGTATGATTCAAAACATTCATTTTTCTGATTCATTCACACAATGAAGTTGTTCCGTCGCCTGGTCGTCAAATAAACATTTCCGCTATGTAGCAATCGGGTCTCAGAACAAGCTAAGCGCTAAATTAACTTGACGAAAAACTTCCTTGACCTAATGCGTTTTAGGATTCTAATCCTCAAGCTATATACGAAACCAAATCATAAGGTAAATTCGAGTCTAAATCTTGAGCTAAATACGAGTCTAAATCTTACGCTAAATACGAATCTAAATCTTAAGCTAAATACGAATTTAAATCTTGAGCTAAATACGTATCTAAAGCATAAGCTTAATTCGAATCTAATCTTAAGCCAAATACCAATCTAAATCTTAAACCAAATACCAATCCTAAGCTGAATACGAACCTAAATCCTGAACTAAATACGAATCCAAAACGTTTTTACACACCCCAGCCTGATCTCAGTGTTGCCCTTGTCGGTGATGTAAGCCGTACAGTGAGGTTCCACTAAGAGAGTGGACAGTTGATCGAGAATGATGGCTGGGCCCTCCACTGTAGCATTCGGTGGCAATTCAGAAAGTTTGTACAAAGCGGTGCTGCGCGCCCCACCTTCGAAGTAGCACTCCACATGTGGCTGGGAATCTCGGTCGGGAGGCGGCTGGTTATTGGCTGCCAATGTACTGAGTGTTTGTATGGATATGTATGGTGAGTGTGTGAGAGTGAGGGAAAGTACATGGGAGCCGATAGGTAGAATCACATGTACATTTAAACCCCCGTAGGTGAAGATCAGATATTCCTAGAGCCAGCAAACGTACCGATTTACTCTAGGATGATAAATTAGGACCCACACTGCAAAAAAAGATACTCCATTTCATGCGAACAATGCACAGCAGGCTAGAACCGTTTTTCTCGGACCATTCGTGATACTAATAAAGCCGTTGAATGTATTAGTTATTGACTGTCTTGGAATAGTCACTTTTATCACAGCTAGTGCTTTCTGCTTCGCATCAATCAGTTCTTAGAAGACATAGCCTTTGTTGACCGGCGACCACCATCCAGTATGCTAAGGGAAGTACCTAAACCTATTCAATGGTGAACGTAGCACTGTTTAATACATAACACTGTGGCCTATTCTCGCGTAAGGCATGTATTTATACTGCTCCAGTACAATATCATCTTACCTTCGCCCATGGGTCTTTACACTTGCCGATGCTCGCACGCGCACATTGTCGATCAATATCGGCCTGGCACCAATAACAAATCCGAATTCCTGTTTGTACTGGCTCAAGAATGCAGTCGCAAATCCGCCCATTGCAATCTCATCCCAGTTCGTCCTGAGGCCTACATCTACCAGTTCGGGACTTTCGACCATTAAAGCACAATCGGTCTTCTCATAGCTACAAAGATGTGGAGACAAAGAATGTGGATATCGTTAAATACTGAAAGCACCACGCTGTATACGTATGTAACTCAGCCGACAGTGTTGCTATGGTGATACTGCTGTATTAAGCTGAGAAAGGTTTGCTATTCGTGATAAGGTAGTATGTACCACGCGAAAGGTTGTTGTATTACCATCGCAGTCTACCATCCCATCCACTTCAACTGATTTCTAGCGGTTGACTGTGCTGATAAAACGATTGGATCCTCCAGTGAAACAAAATATCCGCATTCAAGAAAATTAAGCACAAACATATACACCTCGCCCAGAAGAATGTGACTAAAGTGAGTGAGCTGGGAATGATCTCACAAACCACTATACATGGATATTGTCATATCAATTAATACCGATTGAACCACCGGATGCACATACCGCATATGCAAAAACAATCTGAGCGATATATCGTCCTCGCTGAAACCCTTCGCAGTCAGTACACCCGACGCTTCTGTGCACAAGCGCTGCATTCTGTCTCTTAACATCGAATACGTATCCTCACCGTACACGCACGACACGGGTTCCTGTGCCTCCTCAACCACATCTGCGAGCGACAAACCGTAAGCTGATAGAATACCAGCATATCTGCACATATGGATGGAAGGTTTAATAAGCGATGACAGACGTAGTGAGTGTTCAGCAAGCAAGCAAGCCGTAGTCCACATGGTATTCGAAGGTGATCAAATCAACTATATACATTCATACGAACTATGTAATTATGCATGCACGATTACTATCTGTATTTAACCGGCCACTCTGTTTGGTTTTCTCGCATAAAGCTTTCACTGACGGAGGGTTATAAAATAACATTCCTCTAAAGGTAAGCATATGTCAAGTTAAACTTGCCCACATGTGGGGAGGATAAATCTGTGTATATTGAGCGTAAGCAAATGTGTACAATCTTACGAGTATGGTCATTGCGTATGGTATTCATCTTTGTGATTGCCACGGATCTACTATAGACAGCAAACGTAGGAGTGGAACGAGCAACGCTGTTCTTCAAGAGAGCAGATATGCATAACTGAGCTCCACTCTAACGCACAGTAATACTATTTGGATCTCCAGATTCATATTCCCTTTTTTACATTTAGAATATCAACTCGCACAAAACCACAACGCCTCCTTTACTAAATTTCAATCGCACACACAATGTTGCAACGCAAGTAGACACAGCCACGATGTACTGACGATTCACTAATCAGAACTTCAACCAGACATTCAAAAACGCAAAAGCACATACGCACGCACACGACCATTGTCGTCAGCAAAGATAGGGAGTATCTTTTCTGTCAATACACATCTAAGTTAAGTCAAATTGACTCCTTACTTATGAATTTTGATGCGTCCCATCCCGAGATTCCTTGCCACAGCGCACGCGTGTTGACCGCCAGCGCCACCAAAACAAGCGAGCACGTGCGTTGTTGTGTCATGGCCTCTCGCTTGTGTGAGCGCCCGAATTGGCCGACACATAGCCTCGTTTGCCACTTTGATGAAGCTGTTGTTACAACGAAGCGATATAAAAGGTGGAAGAATCAACAATCTGGGTCTGGGAATAGTGTGTGTGATTGCCGGGTGCGGTACACTCTGCTCTGGAACGTGTAGATATGGACATGATTGATGATATCTCACACGCGAAAAACTGTATTTGGAATGTTGGTCATGTCCTTTCTCATTTTTCCCCAAACCTTTTCCGATACGAATGCCTTGGGTTACCTAGAAGTAACTATGCTGCGATTATATGAACCTTTTAGTGGTACACGAGGGCGGCACAGACGTACAAGTGATTTTGAACTCAGCTGCCCTCTTGGGCGCAGGCCGGTAACCGGTTTGAGAAGTACAGTCACTCGGTCGTTCAGTCTCAAGAATTGAATGTAAAACCATGCATCACCCGATGTTTACATGAGTAAAACTTTTCATTTCTTTTATCGCACAATCCAATTTTATCCAATCGCATTTAATCCAATTCACCACGTTGGGTTCTCCGTCTCCAGTGGCAATACTCTGGCACACAAACACATACGTACACGAGCGTACAGGCCACGAAAGAAAAATGCAAGTTCGCATTTTTATTAGCAACGACAAATACATACGACAACCATACCCGAGCGCGACGTCCTGTGGGCTCAGATGAGTGTACGTCCCTTCGCCCGCATAGTGTTCCTTATTGAATGAATTGATCTCAGACGTGAAAGCGGTAAAGGCCGCGCGAGTACCTGCAACGGGTGTGGTGTGTCTGATGTATTTAGAACGGCGCTGATGACCATAGTTGTAGGATAAGTACCAGATTATTCAGAGTATACCTTCAGTGCGCATAGCTTTGTACTCTGCCAACTCTGGTACAACATAGGGGCCTGGTTCACTACTGCAGAAATTATTCGTGCCAGGATACACACACTATATGGCACAACATACAAGGATCAATGGTCTGAAGTAGTACAACGGCACATGTGGTTTTGATAACAGAGGACCCACTAAGTGCGACCGATAAAGTGGGCACCAAAGATTCAATACAACACCATATAGTGATTCAGCCGCGCAGGTGCGACAACTTTCAGTGCGAGATTCCTTGACTTGATAACATTTGGTTTGCACCATAGACACAAATGAACACGTATACGATAATCGTGAAGCGATCTAACGGAGAACCGGGCTAAAGCAAATAAATGCTATAATATAAAGAAAATAATCAGTGAAGGCAACATGGCATATTTCGATAAGAATTGCAAAGAACTGCTATGGCCTTCGGATATAATTCAACATGTGCGAAGCAGCATGAATATGAAGAAGTGCCCTACATTCGCACTAAGTAGGGACTCATAACAAGCAAGAGTGAGACAATAAACAGACAAAGACAAATGGGCAAGGTACGTTCAACTGATAATAATGGAGCTCTGTATATCCGGTATCAAACTTAGAATGGAATCTCGACTACAGCTTAAGGGAAGTTCGTACCTTCGACATCCAGGGGTAGATCTTCGTTCGGCCCAAAGATGGATGGGAATTGGTCCGCTCTTATACGACCAAGCAGTAGATTGGCATCTGTCACTGCCAAAGGCCCTCCTATTCAGTTTAAACAAATCAGGATTCAAAAGATAAGGACATGTGCTTAATGTTGTGTTGTGTCCTACCCGGCTCACAGGTATATACAGTACATGCACCTAAACGCACCTGATGGTATTCACTGACGTAGCTAAGCCGCGTACGTGTGCGATGCTCAACTTCTCACATGCAAGGATATAGAGAAGTCCATCGCTTGCAGCAGGTGAATAAAGTTGCGTACTTTAGCTCTATTTGATAGTGCCGGCGGCCAGCTCGAGCCGCCCTAGTGTTGAACACAAGATTATCTTTGCTGGCTATAATGAACTACTAGATTGCCAGTTGTTGCTTAGCTAAGCTATATAGTGTTCTACTAGAACTATCATCCCACTTCTTCAGAATGCATGCCACTATTACCCAATATCTCTGCCATAACAGGCCTCTAGCACACATTACCTTTACGATAACAGACAGGGCCAGGATGTGCGCCCACCGATTCAGGTCCGACCACAAACATGCCAGAACGGAAGAACAATCGACTACCACCTCCAGCTGCTACTGTGTTGATGTCTAGCTGAGGAGCCTGTGGTTGACGTAGCACGTGAATGAGAGAAGGCCAAAAGTGAGATGTACGAAAGGGCTAGCGGAAACGACGCTGGGTGGTACTTGACAGGGGTAGTAAGCTCAGAAGCTACTGGAATTTTTTGAAGGCAGATTTGGTTGATTGGTGAATAATGGCGCCACAAAACCGCTTTGGCAATCGCACTATTCCTAAGTTGTGATGTAAATACTTTTATATCTTTGCACGCAGTAATCACCTGAATGGAGATCCCAGCGGTGACGGTCTCAAATACATGGTCGAAGCTACCAGCAAAGCGAGAAACGTCTGTTGAAGTGCCACCCATGTCAAATCCGATAACAGGCGAGGGCGATTCCAGTCTCGGCTTTTTAGCCTGAATCTCCGGAGTAAGGGCAGAGAGGTTTAATTCAAACGAATTCTGTTCTGAAGCCCACCATGAGTGATCTCAAAAGCAAGCCATGCAGCTACTCGATCAGAAATTACATACCGTTTGTGCGACAAGTACAATATGACAGCGGGGTTCCGATCAAGGCTCACAAGTATACTGCAGATTGAACCGGTATATCGCCCTTTCAAACACCCGCATTAAATACAAACGAATGTGGTGGCAAGTATCATCAGGGTTTAGGGTTTAATATGGTGCTATGAACCACATAAAGGTATATATTCTAGCACTGAACCCCCGCACAAGCCAATATCTTGACGAGAAGTAATACTATACACCTATAAAACTTTTGCGCACTACATTGATCAGTGACAGATATGTGATGCGATGCGTGTTGTAAGCTAATTGACACTCCCCTCACCTTTGACTCCAGCGCTTCATCGATCTTATCCGTATCGTAGTATGCGGCTTTAGAATAGCCAACCACGCCGCCTGCAGGCCCACTCAGAATAGCGCGAGCGCCGCTGAAGTCCTCCATGGCCGTCATTCCACCGTCAGACTGCATAAACATTACACTCACCTGAGTATCAGGGTATACGAAGATAGCGACAGTAGAATGAGACCATTGTGTAGGTATGTCAACGCTTGAACTATTTTAAGAACAGAATTGAAATGAGGCAGATATTTTGTCGCTGATTATACTACTATAGAAGAGCTGACAATGTACTCGAGCGGTGGTATAACATAACTCCCAGCATATATGAAGAAAATGGGCATTCCATTTTGTTCCCACTTCCCGGAGCCAAATGCTCGATAACGTGAACGGCGACAGCATCAACAAGCACATAAGAACATACACCCTGAAGTCCATTCTCGAATCCACTGCAGAAGCCCTCCACATAGCGTTTAATGCAGGGGGTCAGGTACGCATCCGCACAAGCTGTGTACCCTCTCGGCACAATCTTGGCCATGGGCATCACAGTTGACGACAGTGACACGTGCGTGAACCCGATGTCCTTGGCGATATTTTCTATGCGTTTCTCGTGTGTCTGGAACGTATACGAGTGCATCAGGGCCACTGCCAGGCTGCGGATGCCGCGTGCGTACACTTCCTGCAGTTGCTCACGTACTTGCGTCTCGTCTAATCTCTGAACAAAAAAAAGTAGGCCATAAATATCTCCCATGAGAGTCTACAGATGTCCGTTGGATACAACATCCCCATCGCTAAAGAGCAGAGATGATAAGAACTCGGTACTTTGTGTAGGTGCGCTAAATACCTGTCTATGTTCAGTATGCGAAAGCAATTGTTTTGATACAAGATTGTTTGAAAGCGAAGAGTGCCTACACAGTTTAACTACGCACCTCATTTTGGCGTGAGGACCAAATACGAGCACATATGGTACGGTGCACATGTACATGCAATCTCATTGATACTCAAGCTGTCTTTGTGTATTCTTATACAAAGACTATGCACACAAAGCTATGAATAAATGTTACCTTCTCAATGATGAGACGATCTCCCGTAACCCCCTCCTCCTCCTCTCCCGTAATGCCGTCCTGCTCATTCTGTTGCAGGACTACACGCTCATCCACCTCAATGACACTCTCGTGAAGCACCTCAGGTATCTCCACTCTACAATGAAATAATTTAAAGATTGTGAAGTGTAAACCGCACGATCAATGAGTAACGCGAAAATCAGCAACTCACAGTGGCAGGCACACTCTGCTTATGATGCATGGATATTGTATTACCGCTACACGTATTCGCGCGTGTGTGCTGGCCGTAAGTAGATAGTTTCCAGATTGAATGATTCAAGAGAAGTTGCAAGATTATACATAATAAGCTTGATTTAGTATAGAAGAATAGCTTATGTCATGATGGATGTAATCTACTCAGAAAAATGCGGAGCCGTGTGCCGCGAGCGAAGATACCGACCAACAGGTGGGAGACTCGCCAACATATGGTGGTTGTTTGCGCGAAACTAGAGTACCCTTTTTTTAGTCACTCTGTACATAAATTTGCTTTTCTTATGGAGACGTGTACATAGTTGTTTGTAATATCTGAATCCAAACTTACCTGATGTCGAAGATATCAGGTCTTGACTGCGTGCCGATGTGGAGTAGGTCCTTGAAGCCTTTAGTCGTTACAAAAGTGAAAGGTTCGCCCTTTCTTTCGAGAAGTGCATTCGTGGCGACGGTTGTACCCATGCGTATCGATCCAATCCGGGCGCTTTTGACTGCAATTTTGGTAAAAACCCCAGCGCATAATGAATTGAAAACGCCTCCCAAATGAAATGTCACTCATACGCGGCGCTTAAGTAATACTGTACTGTTGTATGTCTCCAGTGTATACAAGAAGTTCAACAATCTCTTCTGATGATACACCATGTACGGTCATGAATACAGTGTTACCTCCACCCTATTGTGCAGTAGCATCAATCGAACTCAAATCGATTGCGACCTAGCTGACTTTAAACAACTACGAACACCCCCTGAAAGCCACAAACGGTACTTCAGGCACAACTTGATACTGCCACAACACTTATATATACAATCGTACAAGTCGTAGAACCCCAGAGTTTGACCAATACATTAGAGCGAGAGGTGAACGTAAGACACGCAGGGACCTCCACTACACGGAACATTCGCGTGAAAGTACAAGCAACAATTATAATCAACCTGGGGCGGTTGCTGGGTACGGTTCGCCGGTAGCTGCCTCCAAGATTCGCCGGATACCTTCTCGTGGTGCATCTGGATAGTTCGCCGGATCTTCTGAGAGCAACTTAAGCACTCGCGTCTCACCCCCAGGGCATTCAGCGTAGACATCTGGATACGTTTGTGTTTGAGGTTTCGTATAATTGACGGAACCTTTGCTTTACGCGAGAAATCCAGACTTTCATTTACAATGCAACTGCTTGTCGTGAGAAAATGAAACCTACATATATGCATCCAGGCTTCAAGCAACCAAATGAATCTATTCGTAACTAGTCGATGACAGCACAATGTCCAAATGTGTCCCCGTGCATTCACCTCTGAATCCGAATTAAGACATCTCCAGAGTAGAATAGAAATACATTTGTGACAAGCTGTGTTCGATTTAAAAGCGAAACGCGTTCCTCTCCAACACCACGACTATAATAGGGGTATATATATATATATACATATATATATATATATATATATATATATATATATATATATGCATAATATATATATATATATATATATATATATATATATATATATATATATATATATATATATACATATATATATCCGTCTGTGTGTGTGTGTGATGATAGGATATACATACCCATAGATGGATATATATATATATATATATATATATAACTGATGCTATGTTGCATGATGATGATGCGTGTGCGTGCGTGTTGATGATGTGTTGTGTTATTGATGTATATATATATTAATGCTATGTATGTATTATTATTATATAATATATATATATTATATATATATATATATTATATATATATTATAATTATTATATGTACGTATTATATAATATATATATATATATATATATATATATATATATATATAGCATATATAACATATATGTATACATATATGGTTATATGGTTATATATTTATATATACTACATATATATGATATTGATGACACATGCGTGTGTTGTGTATTGTAGGTACATATATATATATATATATATATATATAATATATATATACATAATACGTATGCACGTGCGTGCGCGTGTGCAAGTATTGTATATATATATATATTATATATGTATATATATATATATATATATATATATATATACGTATAAACAAAAAACATACACATATATATATATATATATATACCTATAAAATAGGTATATACACATATTTATATACATTATTATATATATGTGTGTGTGTGTGTATGTGTGCGGATTATTGTGGGTGTGCGGGTGTGTGTGTGTGTGTATGTATGTGTGTGCCTGTGTGTTTGTCTGTGCGTATATATATATATATATATACCGTATATGTATGAATTTTTGTGTTGTTCAATTGTAAGTAGGTTTATAGAAGGCTGCACTATTTATTTGCCTATAACTTGATCATTTTTAACTAAGAACCGCATGTTAACTTTCTCAATTTAAACTACTAGCAACGTGACATGAGATCATGTTTGTTTCTCGGCATCTGCAACGGTGCCATACTCCGCAGCATCCCCCGTACAGGAAAAATTTATGTGCTATCTGCACTCACACGCGAATGACTATAACTAAATCGAGGCCAAGAATGTCACATGCATTCGTATTGAATTAACATAATCTACTTTACACCTTTTATAGATTGCTTGAGTACAGAACCAACCACCGGTATGGTTTATGGGCAACGCACAAGTTTCAAGAACAACTTTCGCAATCAACTGGATTTCAGGCGCCGAGCTTTCCCTCGCACATACCAGTGAAGGTACCTCCACGGTCGATCGAGAAATGAAACTTTTCTGACATATTGGCCATTATGCGGCTTACGGCTGCACTTACACTACAGAGATGTTGTTGTAGCCGTTGTGTGCCCACGGTCCAATCGTTATTTATACATTTATACAAAATATATAATAATAAAAATACATACTCTACTACGGTACGGCTACAAATAAATTAAATAAGCAAGCGTCCATGACTCGCCG
Source organism: Sphaeroforma sirkka (assembly GCA_001586965.3). Classification (NCBI taxonomy): domain Eukaryota; class Ichthyosporea; order Ichthyophonida; genus Sphaeroforma; species Sphaeroforma sirkka. Next base: position 96,034 of record LUCW03001443.1, on the reverse strand, counting down.
TTCTTTTCCCTCTCATATTTTTACTTTTCTTTCTACAGAAATGGTCATGTAACAAAACGTAATTTCGTAAACCTGGGGGCCCGGGGGGTGAGCCAGTGCGGGTGAGCGCGTGAGGCGTGAGGGGATATTTGTGTTTTTTTTTTAATTAAAAAATATCAAAATGTCAGCCGGGCGTCAGGCCGTCAGCCGCGACAGGTGTCTCCAAAATCCATTCAACTCTTTGACTTTACTCACTACATATGGTGAATGGTGAATGGTCTATAGTCTATATTCTATTCACTATTCAGTGTATTCAACAAGTCAATGACTAAACACCTGTAACCACTGGTCCACTACATATTACTCTGCTATATGTGCTATTTACATAACTGGTAGCTGCTTGCTGGGGGCGGCCAGGCCTGGCGCCCTGTATAGCCCAACAATATTGACACTTGACAACAGCTTTGTTTTTTATATATTTTAAAAATTCCTTATATGGTACCTGTACGGCCTGTGCCCGCTCTGGTTCCTGGACTCCTGAGTCCTGGTTTCTGGCCCTGGGATACACACAGCCACGCAGGTGACTTGTAAAGTTGTAATGACTAATGACAGATGACTGCCTGACTCTGGTGGACGGTGGTTAAGTCGGTATCCACTCTTGTGATGCCTGGTGTCGTCTCTGGTGAGTGGTGATTGGTAAGTGGTGACTGGTGAGTGGTGACAGTGGTGAGTGACAGGAGTTCCAGGACGCGGTGAGAGTTGAGACCGTGAGAGTCTATGAGTATATAGACTATAGACAGTGTAGAGAGAGAGGGTCACTTTTTGGGTGAGTAACTGAGTGGTTACTGGTAAGTGACTGAGTGGTGAGTTGGTGACTGCCTGACTGGTAAGTGATGACTGACTGACTGTGGTGACACTCACTGCTGAGCTGGTAAACGACATGCCTTTTGCCCATAGCGACACGTCGCGACGGTCGTTTACATGTTTCGTTAGGCGACATGTCGCGACCCCAATGTCGCGACATGTCTTATGGCCGACTCGAGATTGAAGAAATCATGACTCTCTGAAATATCAATATCTAATAATTTCGCCAATCATCACGGGACCTTTTATCGATTAACAATGGGTGAACATGAAAATTCTGAAAAATTACGACTGTATGTATGACAACATGTCCAGTATATATATTTAAATGACATACGACATGTTTCAGACGACACGTCGCGACGGTCGTTTACATGTTTTTTTCAGACGACATGTCGCGACCTCATAAGGACCAGCCCCCAGGGGCCAGGGTGACAGAGTTCGCACAGATTTGACTTCATCCCTTGTCCCATCGCATTGCTACTAAGGCAGTGGTGTGGTCAGGCAAATCGCCCATAACACCCGGTATGGAACAAGTTGCTGCTCCAGACCCCTAACTCCTTGTATGCTACCATGAATTGCTGCTCGAATTCTGTTACAAGAGCGTAGTATGTATGTACATAGCCTTCCAAAGTTTCGATTCTGAATTCACTCTCTATTATAAGTCTATTCTCTATTGCAATAAATATTATAACAAACAAAAATGCCGGGGGATTTGTCAAGAGTAGCCTATGATTAAATTCGCGAATCCAACCATAGCGTCGTAACTCCTAAGTGTCGCTATATATACATACATAGCTGATAGCTCTCTCTCTCTGAACTTTGAAGAGTGAAGTGGCAGGTGAAGAGTGAAGACTGAAGACTGAAAATTGAAGACTGAAGACTGAAGAGTGAAGACCCTGCTCCTGCAGTCTGCAGACTTTTATTTATTTAATTCTATCTCTGGAGTCTGGACTCCGTATGTACTGATTGTACTCACTAGTCACTAAATACATACATAAATACTCTGAAACCAAACTCAGACTTTTTGTGTTTGTGTTTTTTGTTTATTTTTTTAAACAAAACAACAAATCAATTAAAGTACATATTTCGTTGGCCGGAGGGCGGAGGCTCGGAAGTCGGAGCCCAGAGCCCAAAGCCCCGTGAAATATATTTCATAAGATCGAAGTTCGAACACCATGGATAACAAAAGAAGGAATTTGTTTTTTTAACACATGATCCACTCGAAACGATACATTTTCGTACATCGACATTCTTCAAAGGTTTTTTTTATTTTTGAAAACGTAAGAAATACATACTTCACTTTTTAGAACTTGACGACAACTTGAGTCTTGACAGTTGACGAACATCTGCTGTTGTCGATGATAGTGTATTTTAAATAAGAGTACACGGATCCGATCGTAATTTTCATTCTTGTTGTTGACTTCACAGAGTATACACTGTATCTAATTTAAATCAAAATGGTTGCCTCAAAGAATTTTTTCTTATTCTTGATGAGCACCGTGGCATGGAACGCTACTGCAAATACGATACCCCACGCGCCTAGCGCGTCCTGTCGTGAGTTTATTCATACTACTTGTGGAGGGTGCAAGGGGGCAGGCCTGGAAACAAGTCGGCGGGAGTGCGTTTTGAATTGCTTGGAAACGGAAGATAGTTCCAGCGTATGCGGTGAACGCGTAGTCAAGATGAAAGCGAAGGCGGCCTGCTATGATTTTATCAACAACAGTTGCACAAGCTGTTCTGATTTGCCCAAAGCGGAAATGAAACAATGTGTTTCAATCTGCTTGGCTGCTGAGGATTCAAATAATATATGCGAGGGAATACACAAAGCAAACAACGACCGAGCACAGCAACAGCGTCCGCCAAAAGGTGACGTATCCAAGAAGGATGAACAGGCGGCCAAAACAGACCGGCAGATGATGAAGGAACAGAGACCCGGTATGCAGGACGAAGATTCTGCTATCAATCAACCTAAGAACAATATCAATGAGGAAATCGTTGACTGGAATGTACCTGAGACCAGCTTTCCGGACTCACACTCAAATGTTGCCGCACCGGATGTGGCGCCGGAACAGGAACAAATTGTGGAGTGGAACGTACCTCAGACCTACTTTCCTGCACCAAACATTGACACTACTGAGATCAATGGAATGCCAGAACAGGAAGCGAAGTGGAATATACCACAAACTTACTTCACTGCACCAAATTTAGACACTTCTGTGAACGATGATACGTCCGAAAAAAATACAGAATGGAATGTGCCTCAATCTAACTTTCCTGCGCCATACGCAGAAGAGGAATCAGCCGAAAATGAAATGGCAGACCAGGACCAAGCAGATTCGCTGACTGCACCTCCAGCTGAGTGTGTTTATGTGTGTGCGATTTACTGTCCTCAGGGCAATGTGATGGACGAGTTTGGTTGCCACACTTGTATGTGCAAGTAGGTTGTTTACTACACTTATAGAGCATATTCCTACAGAGAAATCGACTAATCAATTTTCCTTTGTACTCAGTCTATTTGTAGAAAAGAACATAGTCACGCATAGCTGTACAGACAATAAACACTTCTACTATCATGATGGCATGTTCTTTTGAGTTTTGTTGGGAGCTATGAGCAAGTCCATATTTCTGGGCTTCAAGGAACACGCTGTTCTGAGCTGCGTATGAGACTTCAGTTAGTTGTTCCGTTTCTGCTACTTTCGATATTAGAAACGTCTGGATCTACATTGCTCTGTGATAATTGTTGTGTTGAACTGCAAAGAGGTACTACCATCTGCGCGGTATCTGTGAGAAACCGAAGTGAAAACGTAATCAGGCCGGCAGATGGGCGTCTCGAACTTTTCACGAAATGTTCCTATTGCAAACCCACGTGCTACTACCAAGAACAATATCGCGTCGTTTTCTACATTATTGAATCTTGATTCTCAAGTTATGCGTATTGTTCGTATTAAGCGCGTAATATACACGAATATTATTCGATGCAAATATGTGTGCGGTAGAATATACATCATCTACCTCGGTGTTTAAAGTTATTCTGCAGCGCATGCAAATGCTTGAATGATCAAATATACTCTTCTCACAATTATAGATATATGTGAATTCGTACATAGTATACATCTAAACACAACCACGTACATACATTTATATAAATTATATATATATATATATATGTGTGTGTGTGTGTGTGCGTGTGCATGTGTGTGTGTGTGTGTGATGTGATGATGTGTGATGTGTTATTGTGTATCATTGCAACATGCATACACATATATATATATATATATATATATATGTATGTATGTATGCATGTATGTATGCATATATATATATATATATATATGATATACGTGTGCGTGTGCGTGCGCGTATATATATATATATATATATTATATATTATACAACCATATAATATATACGCAGCTTTATGTTATGCCCATATATATGATGTGTGTGTGCGTGCGTGTGTGCATGTGATATATATATATATATGTATGTATTATAATATATATATATATATATATATATATATATATATATATATATATATTATTATATAGTATGATGTGTAGGCATATATATATATATATATATATATATATATATATGCAACTATATGTATATATCTGTCTCTATCTACATCTGTCTATAATATATATATATAATTGTGTGTGCGTGTATATTTATAGAATGTATTTACATATGTGTGTATGTATGTAAGTATGTACATATATGCATGTATACGAGTATATATACATTTTTTATATACATGCATATATGTAAAGTCTCATCTACTGGCCCCAAGAATAGTATTGTTTTGTTCACTTACTTGTTCGTTGCTTTATTCACGACAAGGGCAGGGGTCGGGCCTGTCCAGCTTCGTTATAATATATACGTCAGTGTACGTCTCTAGACTAAAATGTATATGGTTTATACTCATTTAGCTCTCTTCCGGTATTATGCTAATAGACACATCGAATTGGATATTCTTTTATGGATAGTAGAAATAAGGATCACAACAGGTTTATTCACAAATATTCTCTGTGTTTACATGGCGGTAATGGCGGGGACGAAATTAATTCCTCTAGGGACAGTTCTCAATGGATTGAAGATGGTTCCGATGACGACGAGAGGCTCTTCCTGTGTGTTCGTAACAGTATGAATGTGATTACGTGATCCTTGTGTATATTCGTTTCCTATTATCAGCGTATTATACCCACCTGTCTTGTTCAAGACTGCGCTCTAGCTATTAGAAAATGTATTTGCTCCTCCTGAAATCTTTACACAAACTGGCCAGAGCTCGAACGTATCAAATAGGTATTGTTGACGTAGTTCCGTTTTTTCTGGTACAGGTGTATGGATATTGACAATTCATCAGCACATACTCTGGTTCAGACGCATCTGCGTCCGGGGGTTCTTGAATCTTGGCGATTGAAAGTCCACAACTGTTTTTCAGTTGAAGTTCGTGCTTCTGCTGTAATATTTCCGTGTAACGATCTTGAAGCCATTTGAGACAGTCAACAGCTGTATCAGGCAACAATTACAAAGTGATTTACTTGTTCGCGAGTAACGAATCTGACGCCCGAAGTTTTATGCTATCATTACACCCCTCTTAATACACTCAATAAAAACTATCACACATCGTGTACAGCTGACTATGCTAACTTTGAAGTCGATAGGCAACAGCCAGGACTGTGGCATCTCTAACTTGTGTGCAGTACAATGGATATAGCTTTACGAAAGCCAAGTGATCCTAAAACAATACCGAAACTTCAATAATACTCATACCCTCTCTGAGCACTTCAGCTTTTGTGTAGGTTTGGGGGTGTGGTAAAGTAGTAAGATTTCCCGCCTGCTTGTTCTGGAACTTCAGTTGCATGGTCTGGTTGAAACAAACAACATGGCAATATGAGTCTCGCAGAAGAACCATATTATCATATGCTACCGATTTTTGTCTATGCGTGCCTCGATCCAGAAAAGTTGCCTTCGGACTGCTCGTGTAGTTTGACATCTTCACACGAGATGCTTTACATCGAACATTATTTGCAAGTTTCAAGATCATCAAGAACGCGTACCACTTCTAAACGTAAATCTTCGATGCTCGCCTTGAACATGTCGCGACGTTTCTGCTCTGTATCTCGATTAGCCATTTTACGCTCTGGCTTTTCGCTCGACTTTGTAGCTGCCGGAGATTTGC
>LUCW03001443.1:80000-85000 GCA_001586965.3 Sphaeroforma sirkka | reverse complement strand
TAGATGTTGAACGTACGGTCAGTTAGCCTATAGGTGCACAAGCAGGCGTGAAAAGTCCCTACCGTACTGAATACTTGTTAGAAACACTTACCGACGACTTTTTGCATTGATACCGTGGCCCAAGATACTTCACTATACCTTCGCCTACAAACTTATGTCTCAGTTATTCTGGCTGGGTGTCACAAGGTGGGGTAGTGTACACTGGGCAAGTTCATGGAGTGTTTTTTTTTGCATTTTTCTGTGATCGGCGCGTGTATTACACATATCCTCATGCGGCGTGTTTAATAGCATCGGTTTCATTCCCTTCCACCCAACAGCATGATGCTCAATTAGACTATTACAGTCGGAAGTTGGCTACAGCTTCCTCTGACCGCACCGTGCGATTGTTCGACGTGATCGAGACTGGCCAATATCAGGCCATCGCAGAACTAAAAGGCCACACAGGTAATACTTGAGTCTCCTTTTGATTTTGATAATTGACTGTACCATGCAAGCCGAACGCTTTCCCAATTCTTGTCGTAGTTTCGATCTATCTGGTTTAATATCTGAGCAGGTTGGCCGAAGACGAGCTTTGTTTTGTTTTAAATAGTATTGAACTTGACACCTGAGCAGACAAATACAATAATTTAGTTTAAAAACTCACGATTCGGGGCTCTACGGTCCATAGAGTCTATGGTTATTCCTTTCAATATTTTCAGATGGAAAGGAAATCATATAGTATCCTCGCTACATTTTTTTGTTATACATAGTATCTTGCCCAGTTGCATGTGTGCTTATTCGATACAGTCCGTGCGACCGACTCTTTGAGCAAATATTGCAAACCCTTTGCTGTTTCCTAGGTTGTATGCTTGTGCAGAATTGCTATGTAAGTGTATCTTGCGCGCAAGACATGCATGTATGTATGTGCAAGTCTTCTTGACCTGGCATTTGCTTGTGTGTACTCTTGACGTTATTGTTGCTGTTCGGTCAAGTGTCGGTACGTCTATGCATAGTTGCACTGAGTTTAATGTCTTTCCGGAGCGTCCTGTGTTCTACTCTGCGACAAAGTCGATCAGAACTAAGCAACCAAATTCACAATTCTTTGCGCAGGAGCCGTGTGGCAAGTGAGCTGGGCGCACCCGAAGTTTGGTAATTTGCTAGCATCGTGTTCCTACGACAACAAGGTTATAGTGTGGAAGGAAAACAACGGTCAATGGCAAATGGCATGGGATTCGTCTTCCGTATCGCTGCACTCGTCGAGCGGTATGTGTGTTCGTTTGATTTGGTTACTTGTTTTTGGTGGCATTTGCGTGGTTACATCACAGTGAGTGTCGCCGTATAAACTCAACTTTACACACTCATGTGTTTGTTCGATAGTTAGTCAAGTCCACGTGATCTGTGAGGAATAGCACGTATCCTTTATCAAAGATTGTGTGTGTACTAGGGTATGTATTCTCCAACCGTTATGAATTCTTGCGCTTGTCAAAATGAGAATTAGACCCCCTCACATCTGCTCAGCGTCTCTCGCCAAACACATAGCTGGGAAATAGGTTGCCTTCGAGTCCCTAACAGCATTTACTTAACTTACTTTCTAGAATGCACGGAAAATCAATTTATATATATATCGAACGCATATACTACACGGCCCCTAAAAAGGTCGGATTTGGGTTTTTGGGTACCTGTACATGGGTAGGATGTTAGACTTGAGGGGACGTGTAGGTCGTGCGTAAGATCGTTTGCATAGGCCTGGTCTTAGGTTTAATCAGATGCTGTGTGGCTGGTAGAATATGTTTGTTGTTCTCGAAGCTCTGGTAAGGGTCTGAAAATTGGAAAGAATATCTGGCTTAATCTTTCTTTTCAATTCCGTTAAAATATTTTGTATACGTACAGTAAATTCTGTAGCTTGGTGTCCGCACGAATACGGTCTTCGACTTGCTTGTGGATCAGCTGACGGGAACGTGTCCGTAGTTACGTACAACTCGGAGGATTCTACATGGGTTAAGGTATTTGCAGTACTTGGAGCTCTAAAACGGCAATTGTTTTCTACAACGGTAACGTACAAATGTGGAGTGAAATTATATCAGATGCTGGCACCTTGAACGTAACCGTATTGTTCTTTAGATCTAGTATCGTCCACTCGCTTGTGTTCGCTTAGAATTTGCAATGGTGGTATTTTACATACGCATGGATGGCGACTAGTGAGGCTGTGGATATTCCAATATTGTGCTGTAAGCGCAACTTAACCATCGCTTCTAAATGAGCTTCGCATGGACCCATCTAACGTTGTCATATAGAAATCGCGATCAACTTAATTGACACAGTTATTATTAGAATGTATTTCATATTTGAACTAGTTTCATGGGGTCACAATTCCATATTTATGCAAGGTCAAATAGAATATCAGAAGAAGTAGGAATCTGTCTGTGAATATTCATTTAACCGAAATCGTTTCCTCGTCACAGTCATACGTAAGTCAAGATACCCACGGCGAGGGTGTCAATGCAGTATCTTGGGGCCCATACCAAGAACAAGCGAACCCCCGATTGGCTACAGCGGGATGCGATAACAAGGCTAAGCTTTGGGAATTGATTGTAAGTGTGTGCGGTGCTAAATTGTATTTAAATGATACTTTTGCAGTTACTGGGGCATGCGAGAGTTCGCCTACAAGACAAGTAACTGTGCAGAATACGCTATGCTAGAAAACCTGGATATGTGGGTGATGACTATAAATAGTACTCCTGGGAGAGGCACTTTACAACATATCTCGGTTGATTGGTAGTCTTATTTTTGTGTCCAATCATAACATATTCGATGAGTTGTGGCCACGCGGTGGTTCACGTATTTATCAGAAAGAAACCAAAAGAGTGGCTCAAAATCTCTAGGCATATTCTGGCTCATCCTGGAGTGTATATTGAATTAATTACATCTGCCGCGTCATGCCGCCACCTAAAATGAGTGTCTAACAACCTCCAACTTGACATCCTCAAATTAGGAGGGCGTATGGATTGCAATAGGTGAGCTGAAGAGGGAAGGCAGTAAAAGCGCACATGACGATTGGGTGAGGGACATTGCCTGGGCTCCATCTATCGGGATGCCCGCCTCCGTTGTCGCCACGTGTGGACAGGTATGCACTGATTCTATTCGCGATAGGTTTCGGAGGTTGTGATCACTGTGTTGTTCGCCGATTTCTATCAAACTATACTGCTTGTTTCTTGCGGTTTTTATATTGACCGTAGATACGTTTTTATTTGACTGTTGTTCAACCTTTAGTGTTGCCGATCACCATGTGTATTGTATGATCTGATTTCGGGCGCGCATATACACCACTAACTATCAACTCACATTCGCACATTGCTTGTTGCACTCGTATGCGCACTCTCCAAAATTACTCGATACTGATTATACCAGTTCCTGACCCATCGCAAATACACCCGCGCTGAGAGTTTTGAGCCCAGCAGTTATTGCGCTCACACGCAGTCCATTAAAATGTATCCAAGGAACTGGCATACATGCTAATATACTTTTGCTGTAAATGACTACACTACGCTTACAATAGGATATGAAAGTTTACATATGGACACTAGAGGGCGAAGAGTGGAAGGCGCATGAGCTAGGAGGAAAAAATCACCAATTCAACGATGTAGTCTGGCGAGTGTCATGGAGTGTGACTGGGAATATTCTAGCCGTAACGTGTGGTGATAAGGTAAGCTGAAACGAGACTTACTTGCTTTGCACCAATTGTATGCGTTTCCGGGAATGTATGTCAAGGTCGATGAGGGGTCCTACTTTTGAGTGATTGATGTTTTTTAATGATCACGATGATCATCCTATACAAAAACATGTCATCATTCTGAGATTCCGATCGACACCATAAATTCTATGTTTCGGGTACAGTAATAACTGAATATTTTACCTTGCAAATGATATGCTTCAACTGTGCAGTCTGCACCAAAGTGATATATCGAACTAAACAATTATATTTATACTCCAGGTTACCCTCTGGAAGGAAGCCGTTGGGAATGAATGGCAGCTCATGCAGGTCGTAGACACTCAGTGAACGACATAGCCTTGTTCTATCGCATGAATCCATAACGGACTAAAACCTTAAAGGCGTAAAAGTTAATTGGCACCCTAAACCCAAAAATAAATGTGGAATACCATCCACCGAAATAAACATTATTTAGCACATCTCATATCTATTCTCTCGAAGAGTAATTACTAAGTGACAAGAACTAGCTCAAATGTGGAACACTCAAAGTACCCAAATAAATATACATTATTTAACACAACTTCTGTTCTATTTTCAGAAGGCTATGCAACCTCATATATTTATCTATTTTCATAGTATTTACAATTTTTATGCATATTTTTGTATATTTATAATTTAGAAGGCTATGATACTTTATTATATATTTAGCTATTTTTAATACTAAAATATCATCATAGCCTCCAAAAGTTATTATTTCAGGAATGCGGAACCCTAAAAAGCATTTTGCCACCATATATAGGGTAGGGTTTAGTTTACGGGAAGAAAAAAGCTGCTTTTCTGTTCAGGTGGCATCTGTTATAATATTCATGGTTATAGTGTTATGGCTGTTTACTGTAGCATGTGAGCCCTCCTAGCCGCACTGCAGCAGTATCCATGTAGCAAGCAGAATGTATTCCGAATCTTCTCGCGCAAGAATGTATTTATACACCCAATTATAAGCGTTATAGAAACCGCACCTGGCCACAAATAGATCCAATTCTGAAGTGCAAAATGCCGTTCGACTCGGCAGATTCGCCATCTCCACGGGTTCATGACACGAACGAATTCAATGGTTTCCGATATGATCGTGGTGATATATCGGAAGCCAAAATATCTACAAGAGAACATATCAGCACTGTTGCACTAAGAAAGAATAGTGGGAATGTGACCTCGCCTCGAAATAGGTATTAATTGAGAACCTGAAGGTAGATATGCTACTTCACGATGTGGGTGGGTTACACGATGTGAGTGGGTTAACCGTTGTTGTTTTTAT
>LUCW03001443.1:40000-75000 GCA_001586965.3 Sphaeroforma sirkka | reverse complement strand
TTTCGGGAAGGTTAACTTATCAATTTTGGTCTGTGGCAGATGGGATAGTAAATTTGCGGCTTAATCCCCCGGAAATGCAGAGTACGATAATAATGTTTACGAACGTATTAGATTTTTTTTTAGTTACTTCAGCACAAAATTCTTTTTTTTTTCTTTTTTTTCTTTTCCCTTCTTTAAGCAAACGTACTGGACAGTTGATTATGATACCCGACACCAGTGAGATATCTGAGGTCCGCGCGTATATTGCAAGTGAGGACACTCCTACTGAATGGCGTTTGCAGAAGACACTGCTTCGAGGCAAAGCATACTCAGACCCCACAGTATTCCATTTCGGTGGTATGTGCACATATGGAAATGTTTTGACGGACTCACTACTACCAGAAGTCGTTCCCCATCATATAACTCGTGTATTTCCATTGCTACACGAAATCCCAAGTCACTTAAGTTACCCAAACCCAGGGGCGTGTTTTTGCACTAGGGCTATATTTTATGGGCTCAGTAGCCGTAGACATGTTTGACCCCAATATTTTACTTGGATACAGGTTTTATTCGTTAGACATTAAAATCTGCAACCCTGTCATATAAACTGTATACTCATGTCTTTGTCAGCATTTATTTCAATCATCTACACAGCACTATTGTCTAAATAATCTCACTTGATTGTCTATTTTTTCTTTTTGTTTGTAGGTATGTGGTATATGTACACTTGGATTCGAAAAACGAACTCTCTACATCTTCACTGCAGTCGTTCGATTATCGAAGGCGAATGGGCAGAACATCCGTTATCACCTCTTCAGGAGTCACTGGTGTATCCTAACTACAGGAGACCAGGCGGTCGACCCGTCGCTTTCGATGGTGTCTTATTCCGATTCGCGAGGGAAAGCGCCCACCGGGAAGCAGGTATTGTCAATACCCTGAGGCACATGCGTATGGTACTGAATTTTCACTGCTACACGAGTGAAGGATATCAGCATGACAGAAGACCGTTACGGTGTCAGGCTCTGGGTTTATTTGGTTACAACAATTATTTCAATACTGGAAGCGAAGTGTGCGTATATCATGTGAAGCTGTATGTTGGGAAGAAATTGGAATCATTGTATGTATCTCGCTGTGCTCATCTCTGACTAGAAAGCAGCACTTCTTTTGTTCAGCAAATCATCGTGAATGTACTTCTTCCTTCGGGCTATTAGAATATCTCAAAGTATATTTTTGTGCCTGAAAATTTGGTGTGGCTTCTACAGGCCATGGCACGGCTGCCGTATGGGCTGTAGAAATAAGCACTCTCAATGCCACACACTATAAAGAGAAGCCAGTCCGACGAATAGAACCCACTGGTGGGACTGGCTGGGCATCCAAGCGTGTTAGCTCTGTCGATGTGCATCGAGTTTCCAATGGCCTCTACATCGCGGCTGTGTCCGCAGACCATCTGAACGCACAACCCGTCACTGCATACTTTCTGTCAACGGTCTTGCTGTGGTTCGCGATTCTCTCTCTGATATTTGCATCGGCTTTCGTGACTACAATCTATAGGTATTATGTATCCAATGGCTGTCGCTTAACCATCATGTCATACTTTACAAGCGTTGGTTGAAACCTACTAATGAATACCTCAGGTAGTTCTATAGAAACTAAGGTTGTTGTGTCAAATTCTATTTGAAGGCGAACATCTAGAGATGCTTAAATCTCACAGTAGAATTCTGCAACTGCCTGTTTCCTTCCATCGAGCCCGAGCGTGACTCGCATATCATACTAATAGATTGTCGCGGCCTTCCTGATATCCGTGTGAATTGCGTTTGGTGTTCAGTAACTAACGACCCTTCTCCTTTGAGCCTCCCTTACTTGGAATTTCATATGCAGCAGCATGATATAATATGATTTACGCAGTCACTATCATCGCCTTTGGGGTCCTCTTCTTGGAGTTTGACCATCCTGATTTTAATTTTTTTTCTTTTCACAGGCGGATAGCAGCTACGCGGAGAAAAGTCAAAAAATACGTTATGTCGAAAGTGTATACGCACCCCTTTGCTATGCTGATGTGCTTACTGTGCATAGCCTTTCTAATACTGTGGCAGTTCGACTTCTTGCTGGATTGTAGGCCTCCCTTGAACGTGGTACAGGTATGACATTTATAATTTTTCTTTATGTATCTGCATATTTTCACATTCTCTCCAGAGGCATATGTCCTATCCATTTTGCCATCGGCAACAATTCACATCTCATTTTTTCGTGCGACTCCGCCAGGCGGCGTTGTGGTTCTGCATTCAAATAGAGTTATCCACAATTCTTTTCATCTCTATGCAATATGACAGTTCACCGGTGTGGGTCCGCTGTGCAAAGATCCTCTACTCATGTCTACCACCGAATCTTGCGAAGATTATCTGGCTCTTGCCGAATTCGACGAATTGGAGAACTCGCGGAAGTTGTCAAAAAAGAAGCACTCTGTCCGTCATGGAACCAGGAACAATAACAATGGACAAGGTGTTTCAAGTTATGAGCTTTCCTATCCACACTCGAATTGTTTATTATATATATACGTACCCATACATTGATTGAGTACGCGTGAACCTCGAATTTGCTGTACATTCTCAATAAACTATTATTTGGAAATGAGCAGTCTGATCAACACTGTCTCTGACACTCAAATGCGATATCTTTGATCTCCAGGGGGCGAAAGTGTGGAGGAAGCGATCGAGATACTGGATGACGAGGTAAGTGGTATGGAAGGTCCTTTCGCATTGACTAACAAGATTTTTTGTGGATTTGCATGATGAACCCATAAATGGCGACACGATTAAGTGATTACACCACAAGCGAATAGCGTGCAGTTCTACATATTGGAAGTTCAAGCATCCGATTGATACAAGTAGTTGATATTTTGCCATTTTTCCAATTGTACGTACGTGGAAGTCGCATGGACATCCATTGGTATCTGAAACTTCTACATAAACCAGCGCTGAGTAGTTTTTCTCATTCTCGTTGTCCGGTTCTAACACACTGTGTCGTGAAGGATCAATTGCCGGAAGTGTTACCGTCGACTACGCAACTAAATCTACACCCCTGTGAGGTCACCCTGGTTACTGCTCTATTTGACCTGGTATGTGAATGTCTATTTCTGTGTTGGCATGCGATGCTATAATTGCGTTGATTTTGTATGCCTGTAGTCATATTAAGGTTTTCTACTCTTAAAAGTATTCCTTCTACACTTAATTCAGGGAAAATACAAACCAGGACATGAAGAACAAATGGAAGAAAAGTTTCAATCTCGAGGCTTCGACAAATACCAGACATGGTTCCTTGATGTTCTGGCATTGAAAACATGTTTAGTCATCTATATCGAATCAGAAACAGAGCCTCTAGTGTGGTCTCACAGGGAGGCGCACAATACAGTGGTTCATATCGTTGATGATATACTCCAGGTTAGTTGAAAACTTTTGCTCACCTGTTGAGGCACCGGATGGATTTTTTTTCTATTAGTATGCATACCCAAATTCAGACAGTCCAATACGTTCCTGCACTAGTGCTGTTTGCTGAAGTACTTTGTGCTGCTTATCAGTATCTGCAGTACCACACACTAATGATGCACGTGTTAATGGTTAATCTCCTAGTTATAGTTAATTGTTCGGGTATTTTTTCTGCTTAGGGGTATGAAATGCTCGATAAAATTCAGAAGGTCCTAGACGATGAGGAGTACATCTCGAGCGTTATGCGACCTGGTAGGCCCGAGATGCAGATGGCTGCTTATGGGGTGACGATGTACAAGAAAATAGATTATTTGCAGGTACATACGGTGTTTGTTGCGCTTTTGCGTCAAACCACTGCGACGGTTACCCAGCTTGGATTTGCTATCTAAATGCAGGGTGATATTTTTATCTCATATTTTCACATAACGAATTGGTGAGTGTGCAGGAAACAGTACTTGCCAATCCATTTTCATCCGATTTCTTCTTCTGGCTGGACGGCGGGTATGGTCACGGTCGCCGAATGCCAGATTTCGAGGATGATGTTTGGCCAGATCCAGAGAAAGTGAGAAAAGTAAGTATATGCTAGCTTGTGCGATTGTACATTTAGATAAAAAGGTGAGTCAGATGACTCGTATTCCTTTCTGTGAGGATTGCGGTATTGCCTGTCTATAGGCTGGCCTTGTTGGAGCTTGTATTCTATTCACATTATTTTTTCTGTCCGACGTGTGTGGTTGGATTAAAGAGAATCCATTTCGGCAGAGTTGATAGGACACATTTAAACTGTTTTTTGTGTCATTGCTTTACGTCACCTGCCGCATTTTCCGCCTCCATTGCTTTTTATAGTTATTAAACATGCGCTCCGTCCGAACACAGTATGTGTCTCCGTATCAGGTGTTCATCTTGCAAGCTGATGAGCCTGACGCGAATGACTGTGCTGATTTGCGATCCAAATTTGCGAGACACAAGACTACCATGGCTGGTGGATTTTTCGGAGGCAAAGCCGAGCCTCTACTTGCGTTCCATGCCAGGTAGGCACTGTAGCAACATGGATGGCGTATCTCTTTTTCTAGTTCTATATTGTTTTTTATGATTTTAAAATGTTTATGTGCTTATATCTCAATGGTAGCACTGATATTAGTCGTCTTATAGATGTGCGCTAGCCCCTAGGGTTCTTTACAAAGATTTTTGTAAAGTTCGAGAATAGTTATGCTTGCACATTGTCCTTTATCGTTCTGACCGCATAGACTTCCCAAGTCTGTTATATGCATGTACTCGTGTGCTTCATCGTTCTGGATATTGGAATATTTGTGTCTTTCATTGACTCTCAGTTTATCTTTTTTTATTTTTTGCAGCTTTCATAGACAGTTAGAAAATACACTGGATATGGGTATACTCGACGACGATCAGGCGGTTTTTTTCGCCAGCTGGTGTGAAAAGCATTCACTTTTTCAGATCGAGCAATGCCCGCCCAATGTTCTATGTCAGATAACTGGCACGCAACGATGCTTTGATCGATGGAACTGCGCAATATCATTTTTCGCCAGTGGTGACATACATGCTCACCATATCAGGCTAGAAAAGTGGGTAGACTGAAGGGTACGTTGCGTTGACGAACACGATATCAAAAGGATCCTACTCTATTCAGATCAGTATGAGATCTGCATTTTTTATGGCCAACAATTGAATGGGGATGCGATTTCTCGCGAGGTAACTGTACAGCAAAGAAACACATGCCTGTGTTCGGTTCGGTTCAGCAAGCGATCCAAGGTTTGCTTTGTAATAGCACTTGCGGATCATAGCCCGCTAAATATCTTTGGAGCTCGCTGCGTCAATCTGCTGTGTCCATTTGTTGGGTGATTGCGTCTATGGAAATTGCAAATAGTGTGCGCGCCATTGTACTGATATCGCTTCCATGGTTCATTAGCTGGTAGTGTTTTCAATCGTGGTGTCACATGGAGTTTGTCGCGCGGAGGCGAAGCAAGACAAAGACTCGTGGTCCAATCCTGCCAATTTGGCTGTAAAAAACCTTCCGTTCCTTCTGAAGTCATTGTATGAGCGGGTGGACATTGATACCCACCGTTTGCAATTGATTGCCAGCTATGTGTGTGTGCAGTCTGTCCTTATACCCATGGAGGAGAAGCGTGATCTGTCTCGGAGGCGCACACAATAGAGGTAATTGGATACGTCTTTTATGAACCGAATACCATTGAACAGACAGCCTACTGTAGACGCAATCTGGATCGACCTCATATCAATCTTGGGGTTGCCTTTGAAATACTGTGCTAATTTTTTAATGTGAGTTAACATGTTTATGTGACTCGTCGCGCCAATAGTGTATTTATCATAGTAAGGCCTTCTCAATACCTTACTTACTCCGTTAATACTTTTACGTGGAAAGCCGAAACTCACTATACTGACAAGAAGATCGACGCACTAACATGCGCACACATTGCTGCCCAACCTGCGTGACCAGACGTACTAGGAGTGTACAACGATGTGGAATTCTGTTCACTATCTATACCGGAACACTTAAAAAGTGGTACATGCAGCTACCCATGTAAACCCATAAGCTTGTATCACATGTTTTAGGATCTTTAAATTTTATATTTTTATATTCTGAATGATTATTCGTGCTTTTACTCATTTCAGTCTGAACTGCAATAGATATTGTATTTTCTTGTATGTGAAAAGGAATACATAGCATCTTTATCAAGACACTATGTATAGTTGTATGCAATTGTTAACATATGCACATATTATGAAATGAATAGAATGTAAATAAATATGATGAAAGTATCCTTTATAGTGGTTGTATATGTGTGTAGCACTACGTTTGTATTGACAGGCATGCTTATTTCGAATTCGTTTGTTATTTTGATATAGCCTTACCAATGAAATGGTCGATTTCCGTTTTCGTTTGTAAAGTTGGATCTATCAGGTGCGTGTATGACCACGCATGCTAGGCTAGCCTTTTATCCGGCGTGCTCCTCAGAGTATGTTGGTCAACTAAAATGTATATGTCATCACGATTCAATAAAGCTCAGAAAAGTATTCCTGTTCTCGCCATCGTTGCAATTGTGCACCTGTATATCCTAATTCAGCAATAGTCGATAGTTTGGGTGTTCATCTCAACCAATTTGAGTCACTCGTTCTCCACTTATCACCGACATGTGTTTTCTGGCGCACTGGACCTGCATTTATAGCAGTTGTATGCCGGTGTTTACCGCTATCAGTTCCCTGCCCGGGCGTATGCTGATTTACAAATATAGGTAAGCTTGGTAGCAGTTGACCTTTTCAGAATAGACAAATGCATGTCCTTCTCGCGAGTATTTCTCAAACTGATAACAAAACCTCCGAACTGTTGCGTGTGAAGCAACCGTCATAATCACAGCAAAGATCTGTGATAGAGAGTTTATATCTAAATAAAAGGCTGGAAACGTAGACGACCATCATCCTGCTTATTCTTTCGATATGAGGTACTACTATGGTCATCTTTCCAACTGTGGCTGGGGCTATACATAAGACAGTTGTATGCTGGTGTCATCAGCTGCATGCCCAATTACCATGTTGATTCGTGCTTATGTAGATTCTAGAGTATGTAAGCTTTAGTTGACTTTTTTTATAATAGACGAACGCGTGTCGGTCTCGCGAGCACTTCTCAAGCTGATACAGTTGGTCATAGCAAAGGTCTGTGATTGAGCATTTTATGTTGTAGTACAGGGCAGGAAATGTAGACGGTCATCACCCTGCTCGTCTTCTCGATAAGAGGTACGATTATGGTAGTGTTGTGTCCGTGCTCATTCCACCATGTTTCATATGAATCGCTGTTATATTTTTGTATGTCGATCTTGAATATTCCTTTAAAAAATCGTGAAAGAGGATACACCATCACATCACTACACAACAAGAATCTCAGTCCTTATTGCACATTGTGCCAGAATTATATTAAAAGATACCCTATCATTGCACGAGAACATCAGCACATATTGTTCGCTTTGTTAGAACAACAAGTATACAATATTTTGTCTAAAAAAAAGATATTCACACCTTCTACAATGATGTTATACACACCACAGAGAATAGAACATGTGCTCCATACAGTGCAGCATCGAATATTTATTCTTGTTTTGCTATCAGGCACTACTCCACCTCCAACACATCGGATAGCTATAAATTAGAGTATTGTATAACTATGTGCAAATTTCTCGAAGGGATGAGTTGCCTACACTCCGATAACCTTCAACCACGGGTTATGTTGTCCAATGTCGTACTTCGAATCAACAGTGCATAATTGGTGTTGCTTGTGAGTCTCACTAACAGGACAGAATATGTGATATTTGTTGCAAGTCACACTAAAGGGTGGTCTTAAGTACGGACACATTGCGTTAGATTGATAGATAAAATTTCAATATATGATCAATACTGTGCCTTGTCAAATGAAATTGTGAAATGCTAAAGTGCATGTGGTTGCCACTTCTGCTAGAATTACAGACGACAATACTACACTATATCAACACCACTCAAATCATATCTCACGATATAGTTGCTAAGGATTTACTCAGAATCGCATCCTTAAAGGCAAGGTGGTCATAATATCTGTAGCTGTTCAACCGGTATTGAGTAAATTTGTCTCTTATCTGCAGTGGTTGAATGGTCAATGTGCGTTACCCTTGGATAAAAAAATCACTATAAAACACCGATCATTTGCTTGATCAGGCTCGTATTAGAGTACTTGATGTGGATGTTCTGGACAGCTTCCTACAGGCGATGTATAATATAACTCATAATATCCGATTTGCTTATTGTTTGGCTTTAAAATTCGGTGGATCCCGTATATAAACGTTTTTCACTGTACGTGAAATCCAACCGTTTATTGGAATAGAAATATTTGCAGTTATCTAACCTTATCGGCACCGCATGTTATTATTAATTCACCATATAGATACATGTTCATTAATCAAGCCATCAAGCGGACCAGCGAGATAATTGACTCGTTTTCACAATCGACAAATGTGTCAATATGATTTTATTTTGAAATTCACTGTGTACCCATTCGTCTATCGGCTAGGATATAAGCTTCTCACGCTTGAGGGCGGGGTTCGATTCCCCGATGGGTAATTTTTTAAATTTGTGAGTTTACTATCACCATGTTGAGATGAATATGGAACTTAATATGAAAACACTGACGTACACCCATTCGTCTATCGGCTAGGATATAAGCTTCTCACGCTTGAGGGCGGGGTTCGATTCCCCGATGGGTAAATTTAACTATTTCCAATTTCATAGGTTTTTTTTATCTTTTATCTTGTTTCTTACGAATTATCAATGTAGTCGGTTTTTTTAGTGTTCCGTGGAGGAATGTGCGTGATATATCGTGAAGTCGTTCACACCGTCAGCCTACTCTACAACGCAGTATATGCGCTTATCTGTCATCTTGCCAACCTGTACCTATACGAAAAAGCTTTTGAATATACCAACTCAAGCTATGTATACGCTAGCTAATGGCAGGATTATTAGGTGGCTGTTCGCAATAGTTTAATTCCTTTGTGGAAAAATATTTGCTTTTATGGAGCTAAAACATCTCCAACACGGGAATCGAACCCATGGCAGATGAATGGAAATCATCTATGTTACCACTACACCAGTTGGACTTTTACTTTTTACCTAATTTTTAATTATCATTCAACTTAATTAACGGACACAAAGTTGGTGTTGCACCCAAGTATCTGTTTTTGCAGTTTGTTTGTTTAGGAGCACCTGTATCTATAAGTTCGAAGGGAGGCAAGTGGGAGGCTACTTTTGACCACTATCCAGATTAAACATGTCAAGGTTAAGGTTCTTCATTTTTGTAATCAGTCTGCTTTTTATTTTTTTTAAGAAACTTACTACACCGAATTGAAACGAGTGATAGCCCTTATCCCGCTTAGAAACACATCACGACGTATGTTTCAGTTTACTATAATGATGGACTTGCCAGTTTTCATATAGTTTATTCCAACAGTTGGAGCCAGATTATTGAGCAATATTTAAAGGCCAGATATTGGTAGTCCTGATATATTGCCAATGTGGTGCTAATCAATTGGTTTGATTATGATTGACTTCAGCTAATCAGATCCAGACACTGCTATCATCTACCTGACTATTTGATGATGTCGTTGTACATTTATCCGGTATGTCGTATTGGAAATTGTACTCATTTTTACTTATCAGTACCTCGGTGACGACAAGTACTTCCCAGACTATTCATATTTCGGATTCATGCATCGATTGGGTAATTGCTTGTTCTGATAGTAATATATCTACAATACTTGCAGCGACATGTACTGCACGTCAACTTGAATCTCGTGTGTGCAAGCTTGATAGTCGATTTACTTTAGTTTAGTCTAATTATCTTTTTGCATGATAATATATTTGCACGTTTATGACTGTTACGTATAAGATAAAGATATGCTGAGTATATGATGTAACTGAAGGTACCTTTTTTGCGTGTTATCGACTGTTTTGTTTTACGAAACTCGCCTACGCTGACAAAACTGGTGTGAAAAATTAACGCTCGAATTCTGATGTCATTTCTATTGATGTTGGTAGCAGAACGCTTCAGTATCATGATGAGACTATGTTGTATGCGGTCGATGCGTGCAGCAGTGGTACTGGTCGTTTGCGAGGCGGCATGAAGGATCATTTTTCCGTTTGGCAGCCATAAAATATTATCACAAGGTCAGAAACGGGAAGGCGAGACATCTCGCAAACCGTAAGGTTTACGTCAACAACCAATAGTGAATTGGAGTGTGTTTTTGAACGCATGTTACCTGCAAGAACCAGTCAGCTAATCCCAGCCTTTGGTTATGTTGGTGAAACAAAGTGAAGTTATCGCAACAGTGTATGAGCAGCAGCCAGTCAATGGCAACGCAATGATGAAGTTTGAGTCTTATAAACGAATCATAAAACAGTATGATATGCTCGAAATAGACAAACTCATGTGTGTTTATACGAACTACCTTATCTAAACGTTGTCGGCGGAAGGGTCATGGAGCATACTTGCATTGTAGATGGCACAAAGGCATCGACAGAATTTTTAGAGGGCGAACATGAAAAAGGTGACAGTATAGGGCAACTGGTGTCAAAAATATACAGTCCACATAAGCGATGCTTTATTCTGGAAGACAATAAGAAATAGTGACTGGTTACAAAGCTAGGACTATATCCAATCATTCATCAATATCCTAGCCATCACTTACACCCGCCATGCAATATATACACTCACTGATATCATCTGAGAGTGTAGTTAGTCTAATTGTATATATATCACACCACGCATAAAATATACTACAACATAGACGAACGCCATAAACAATCAGTTGCATTCGTATACATTGTTTTCCATACTCTTTATCTGAGACGGGAAAGTATAAGACGACGTTTTATTACATACTGTTGAATAAGACAAATACTTGAGACAGGTCGCTACTAATGGTGCTTCCCGTCCAAACCCTTTGTACTCTATAATGTAAGGTATCTGGGCACTACTATTGTGTAAGAGCGAACTCACAGTTAATATTTCTACTGGATGAGCGCATGTTGTTCTTCTGGTTGATAGTGTTTTTGCTGGGCCTAAATTAGAAGCCAAATATGAAATAAAGTTCTTAATCCAAATAACTAGTTTTATTTTGTTGATGTCAGGCTTATTTTATATGTCGTGACTAAGTGTTAATATCCGTTTATACCGTGTGACTAGAGTTACGGACACGTGGGTCATGTGTTAGGGCATAGGTTCATTTAGAGGGAGTATTTCCGACTATTCCCCCTTCCCTTGAAGCTAAACTCTGATACGCTTATACCTTTATTGTATACAACGTATGCATAGTAAACGAATAGAGTGAGCCGTGGCGAAATAATCGTCGGGTGCATGTAATAACATCGCACTGAAATGTTCGTGTTTTGAGCGGAATAAGCTTTTCGTCAGTATATCCGCGGGATTGTTGTGCGTTGAAATGTAGCGGATGTTGATGACGTTTCTTCGGGCGCAGACACATATGTAATGTTCGTTGGTCTCCATGTATTTGAGACCCTTGGGCGTACCTGTGCCCAATGCTACCCATACAGCAGATTGGTTGTCTATATGTAATATAGTGGGTGCTTGTAATATGTTTCTCGTACTTTCCAGTATATTACGGATCCAAGCGATGTTTCTTGCGGGTTCTGCCGCCGCACTGGTTCCTTCGGGCGCAATCACATATGTAGTGTTATTTTGTCTCAATGTATTTGAGACCCATGGGCGTGCCTGTGCCCAATGCTATCCAAATAGCAGATTGGTTGTCTATATGACATATAGTGGGTGCTTGTAATCTGTTCTTCATGCTTTCCAGTATATTACGGATCCAAGCAGCGTTTTCTTGTGGGTTCTGCCGCCGCAATGGGTTCTTCGGGCGCAGTCACATATGTAGTGTTATTTTGTCTCAATGTATTCGAGACCCTTGAGCGTGCCTGTGCCCAATGCCACCCATATAGGAGATTGGATGTCTATAGTGGGTGCTTGTAATATGTTTTTCGTACTTTCCAGTATATTACGGATCCTAGCTTTTTTTTTTTGTGGATTCTGCCGCCGCAATGTGTTCCGCTTCACCACTGCTGCCAGCTATTGTCTTTCGTTTAACAGATTTACATAGTATAAGAGTATCTTTAATGACAATCAAAGTGCCAGCCTGGTATTTGAGGGTACCGATGCAGGATCATCAATCGGAGTCAGAATAGGATTGCAATGATTGAACAATTGGTATGTTTGCGGTCTTTGAAGTATAATCGAGCGTTAAAGAGTCTTGTCGCATATAGGTATAATTAAATGCAAGGTGGTGCCGCCCAGTATGATGTGAGTGGTTTGTTGCTGCATGATGCCAGTTGGTTTACAGTGCAGGTTATGTCTGGGTGGAACATGTTTGCATCGAACCCTGGCGCGCCTAAAAGTGATATGTACTTCTCGTGCCAAGGTTTGCATGTGAATGTACTGGGGTATAGATGTGTTCCGGGAGTAGCTTTAGTCGAGCAGTCAGTGAAGTTGAAAGCCTCTAGGAGTCACTGGATGTTTCCAATATCTACAAGATGGCATGTGAGTCATATATATATATATATATATATATATATATATATATATATATATATATATAAGGTTCTTGACTTTGTAGCGTTTTTCCGATTTGTGGAATAATCAGAGTGTATCTCGTGTATTGCGCAAGGCCTTCGGAAGTATTTCGACAACATTCAGTACTATAGTGGTGTCTTTCGGAGAGTGTATCCGAACTGATTAGTCGGCGTCTGTGCGACTAAAACCAACGGAATATAGTTTATCTCCTATGTCAAATGTCCACAGTCTGCCTGGCTGTTTTAAGCCATATGATCATATCTTGAGATTTAGAACAATGTCCTGCGGATAATATACCAATTTCACAGCCCCTTTTGGTGGACACATATAGACTGGTGAATCTAACTTCGCGTATAGGTAAGCGGTTGCAACATCGAAGCGATATACCTCTTTGTTTTTATTGACTGCGGTTGCCAAGAATGTGCGAAGCGCTACGGACGAAACTGCCGGAGCATATGTTTCACTGTACGAATCACCATGCTGTTGTTGGTCGCTTTTGGCGACCATGTGAGCCTTATGAAATGTTAGTTTTCCGTTCTCCTTGTGCTTGCGGACAATATCGTACTTAGAATGGATACTTTTTATATCGGGTGGAACGTGTGAATGGGGTAAGATATCTACTCAATCGTTTCTAATGTGCGCCTGGTGTTCAACATTGAGGACATCTTTCAAAGATCTCAATCCGGCATGCTCTGAGCCTTGGCGATACTTTTTGACACGTTGGGATCCATCATCGTCATGGTTCTCAATAGGGTGGGTTCACAGCGTTCGGTTGATTGTATGGACCGTATGAATGCGGGCGAATGTAGTGGATTCAATGCATGATAGGTTGAATTATACTGTGGTTGAAGTCGCCCTGTGGTTGTGGCGTTGTCGTTGAGCACTCGTATATGATGCTGAGGTTGGTGGCGGTATCGTCGTGATGACGGTAGCCACGTACTGGGTCATATAAAATTGTTCAATGATAGTTCATCAAATGTGTCATCTGTGTCATTTTCGGCACTACTACCAAATGATTGCACTGAAAAGCGTGATGTAGCGAAGTTGGTGTATATGTTATGACGTCCGGGGCATTGGTGATAGTTTCGGTATATATACGTATAGAGTTAGTTGGGGCTACCATGCCAACGGCTGGAGGTGTGTGACCAATGTAATGTATAGTAATTGTGGGAGGGTTTGACATGGTATGCCAGTTGTTAGGAAAGGTGTATGGTGTGGGTGTATCGTGAAGTGTGCCATGCTTACCGTTTGGAGACCGCTGCGGTCTCTTATCAGAGAGAAAAACCACGTTACGGGAGCTGTGCTGTCCTTATTAACGAATGCTCTGAATTCGCCACGTGTCCGGGGTGGGGTTGCGTGATTGTCCCAGTAAGATTCCGACCCCAACTTGTGTGGAGTATTTGTGTGCCGATTTCTCAGGGGTTCCTTTAAGTTAAATACAACGAGACAACCAACCCGGATGTTACGTGGCCGTGGTATTTTTTTACGATGCCACATGTCACTAGGGGTATTTTATGGCAGGGTATCATTTCTGATCATATCCGCCCATCTTCTACATCGATTTACAGCTGCCATGGCATACTGGCGTCAAGAAGGTTGGTGCGTGTAAAGTCGTCACGTGTACTATACGGACGTTCAACCTTACCTTTGCGGTGTTGTATGTGATGTGGAGTTTTTGTGAAGTGATTTTGCGTGTTTGTTTTTGTCTCTTACAAACATGCTGTCACCGTCAGCCGTCAGTGTATGTGGCTTCCAATGTGCTGATATAAATATAAGTTTCTCTAAATGTATGTGCATGTTTTGCTTAGTCTTAAGATCAGTGTAGAGTCCAAAACGACTGTCTTCGTCAATTAGATTTAGTGTGTATCTATGATCATATCGATCGTCGGGCAGATCGTTATGGAATTGTTCGCCGGTACCAACCTTGGTTGTCGAATCAGTATGTGCCACGTTTTTGGCGCGGACCTTTCCTTCGAGGCGTACGTGCCAATGTTTGGCAAATTATGGATGTGTCAATATATATGTAAGTGCTGTGCAAAGTTCGTGTAGAGGAGATTTAGCTGATTGGGTATGTAAGCCTAGGAGAGTTTCCCTACCGTCGTAGAGTGATGACGAAGAAATGTGTTAGGTGTGTCTGGATGATGTATGGTGAATTCTGAGTGCTAGCAATAAACTTATTCCACCATTCGGCGTTAAGATGAATAGGGACTAAAATGGTGGCAGTAGTACCGGTAGTGATGACGCTGTCGAGGAATTCTGGTATGTCTGACCATATTGGGTTGGCATAGGCCTTTCCTTTGAGAAGGTATTTTTTCGCCAGTCCGTGGCCACACCGCCGCCAAATGGGCTGTTGTATCTCGGTAGTTGTACAGTGTGTTGGGAGGCGAAGAGGTCAATGGTGGGTTTAAAATCCATATGGGTAATTTCTTGCTGAATGTCTACCTTATTGCTCATATATTCCTCTGATATCACAACTACAGGTGAGGTGTATGTCAATATGACGCCTTCACACCGCCACCAAATGGGCTGGCGTATCTCGGTAGTCGTACGATACGTTGAGAGGCGACAAGAAGTCAATGGTGGGTTTAAAATCTTTATGAGTATTTCCTTACGGAAAGTCTACCTTATTGGTAATTATCCATTCGTCTATTGTCACGTCTACAGGTAGTGTGTATGTCAACATGATGCCTTTTTTAGCCGACGGTTTGAGGGTTTGTTTCTTTTCTGCTATGATGGTCGTTTATGCTGTGAGATTCATCGGATGTTTGTGTAGTATATGCTGGTGTGGAAGGGATATGTGCTGGTGTTGCCGTGTACACTTGATGCATCGTAGAGGATGTGGTTGACTGTGTACTGGTAGTTGTCTCGACTGTGGTAGCCTTGGTGGTGGGTGTTTGTTGTACGAGTATAGTTATGTAAAGTGGCAGTGTTGTAGAAAGGCATCCGGTCAGTCTATAACATTAAGATCGAATGAGATTACACATTGTTTGTTTTTATTCAACTGATTTAATACAAGATTTTTTTCTCAAGATTTTCAATATGCAAATTCCAACAAGTCTTTCTGTTTTTTATCGTTATTCATAATAATTGATGTATTCACGTGACTTACGTTGCTCTGTCTATCTACAACCTAGGCATATGGTCATGAACACTTTGTACTTCTAGTGAAAAATATTCAATAAAGGAAAGTTAGAGGTGCGCCCTGTGTGATTGAGGACAAATCATGAACATTTACTTCTAGTGAAAAATATTCAATAAAGGAAAGTTAGAGGTACGTCCTGCGTGATTGAGGATATTGAGGCCCTTACCAAGAGTCAGTCCCGATCATTCTTACACAAGCTACCACTGCTAAATCCTAATCTTAGTTTACTTAACATAGTTTGAAACTTAGTAATACAAAATGAAGTTTGCAGTGTACTTAAAACATGAAGCGTTCGAATATAAATTCATTTATGATCTCACCCTCATAATATACAATTAACTGGCCTTATAGACCCTTGGGAGCGTGGAATAGAGAGTGTGTTGTTGCCTTCGAAGAGAATGCAAGTAATTGTGTTTCCCTTGAAATAAATATCATAGCCACCATCTTGGAAGTTGTTCTGTGATATCAGTTGTTTTTTTATTGGTGGGCTGCTAGTAGTGGTCCCCAGTTGCGGTAAGGTACCGCGTTCGTTGAACGACACATTCGCTATCACCAGCCAAGAGAAGCGATAAGTTTCCCGTTTCGATGCTGTTAGGCAAATGTCGTGACTTGTGATAGAGCAAGTTGACTTCCGCGCCGCCATCTATAAGTAAACTATTATGGTTTTGTTGGGTTGCCTTGATTACTAGTTGTAATGATACAAAACTGGGGCCAATATAGTTGTAATTTTGTTTATTTCTGTCTGCTACAGACTTCCTGGACATGACTAGTTATATCACCGTAGTACAGTTCAGGTTCGTAGCTGTACAATTTTCTCCTGTGTGGTCTTTCGTACCTCATTTGCCACAACCTTCAGAACAGTTGCTAGAGCGATGGCCCGTATATACCACACAAAACATGGGATGGCTCGAGTGTTGGGTGTGACCTTGTTCAATTCAAGTAGGATCATACATTTCATTATAGTAGATAATAAATCGGCCGCGGCTGAAGTTGCTTCGGAGGCGGAGGTAGCGGACATAGCAGCTATCTTTGGAGCAATCTTGTTATGGACTGGAGGGGTGACTTTGATCCGTTTATCCAGTCGAACGCACAAGTCAAGAGATGTGAGTGTCTCGATCCGGTTTGTTTACTAGGTAATGTCTGATGATATCGTTGTCAGGGTCCCCTAGGTCAGGGACGAACATGCCCTTCATGAATACTGAGAAAAAACGAGTACCTTGGCACTTGGCATCGGTGCATATCCGGACACATCGTCTAGACCGGGTACGTATGGTATCATCTTTAGCTCTACGAAGTTCTTGTAGGGATCCAAGTGTGGTTGTATTCGATACCATTGCGGACATGTGCGAATAGGATTTCCAAGGCCCAGGTGTAATCCATAAGTTAATCCCGAGGAAGGGAGTCCATGACTTCCTCGCTGAGGGATCGCAGAAGATATCGCCGTGCTTTCTGGTATCGTCCGTCATCTTTGGTGTTTTTTTAATGAAGGGTTCGCGAGCCTCTAGTCGTCCGCGATCAGTAGCTGGGGTCCACTGAGCTGTCAGCGTGGCCGCGCTTCGGGTTAAGAGTTTCTGTTTGACGTATTTGTAGTAGATAACTGGTTCAATGTGTCTACGTAGTATGTGTTGGCTACGAGGATAAGATTCTACAATGTGTCTACATAGTCTGTGTTGGCTACAAGGATAAGATACTGGAGCCATTTGTCGTAGTTATTGCCTGTTTTGTTCAGGCTTGTTACCCACTTCAGGTTCGAAGTGGGTTCGGAATCATTCTTGACGAGGGATACCTATTATTTGGTACGATATTAGTTTAAAAAACAATCCCCGTAGCCAGTAGAAGGCAAAGTTCTTTTAATCTGAAGAACTAGTTTTATTTGGTCGATGTCAAGACTTATTTTATAAGTCATGACTAAGTGTTAAAATACGTTTATACCATGTAGTCCGAGCTACGGACACGTGATCACGTGTTAGAGTATAGGTTCTCATAAGAAGAGTAACTGTTACTCTACACCTAATTCAGCGCGAAAATGCCAAGAAAGGGGTATATAATTAAAGGTGAAGTAAAAATTTACCCATCGGGGAATCGAACCCCGCCCTCAAGCGTGAGAAGCTTATATCCTAGCCGATAGACGAATGGGTGTGATGACAGTTTTAATAATATATTATTTGAACAGATATTCAATATCCACAGATCAATCGTGGTGGTTATCAGTCGCAAAGCTTGCTTTCATCAGCAAATTATGGACGAAGATTCATATGTTGATGAATAAAAATAAAAATCAGTCACACTCGGACTCTCTTGAAACTCACCTTTTTACCGGGATGATTCATCTGATGCAATAATATCATAATAAACACACAATGTGCTATCTCGTCTGCCCGATCACCAAAGGCGATGTCTTTATTACACTAGCGATCCAAACGTCCATAAATCTGTTGTCACGATCATGATTGATATAATGATTAGGCATATGTGTACAGATTGTTAATTTCAATCTTATTTACCTCAATTCCAGCAGATACTTGTAACACTTGTTAGCTACAAGTAGAGAATTTCACGATAAAACAATCGCCTTCGTTCATCTTTGCTTCAGGCCTAGTAGGCAACACACTCGGTTCTCTTTGGCCAAATTCCCGACCAACTAGATTTGACTACAAATAGACTCTCACACATGTCTTAATAGGCGCCAGATAGAAACGCTCGAAGGTTGACTGAACTTTTCATATTTTATGTGACTACTACATACAGAATACGACCTCCGACTCCAATAATACAAATAATATGCAATTGTGTAAACAAAGCGAGCCATGCAATTATAATATTTCGTGAAACTTAATATATATGAAATTAAACCAACAACACTATAATGTGTCCAACTGGTGTAGTGGTAACATAGATGATTTCCATTCATCTGCCATGGGTTCGATTCCCGTGTTGGAGAGTAAATTTTAGCTTTTGGTTCGCTTGTATATGCTTGCAGAGAATTCTTGTATCCTAAATATATTCCTAAAATTATTAGTTCCTCGTTATGAATATGCCTATGCCAAAGCCTTTATTCATTGGACTTGGATTTTAAATTCAAGCCTCATAAAAGAAATGGTAGGTATTATGATTTCGAGCGCTCAGTCTGTTTATTGATTTTTATATCAAATTAATAAGCTGTAAATTAGATACCGCGTTCAGATGTTATGGTCGATTATTATTCCCAACTCGCCATTTCACCGAAGGTGCAATGCTGATAACCAGACACTGTATCCGAAGAGCATCAAGCTCAACGGCGTGTATATACATATTGCCACTGAAAGCTCGCTAAATTTTGAAACATATGGTGTACATCAATAATACGACCAAATTCATTCTGATGATACATTTCAAATTATTCTTTCCGCGTACCGGCACATTAACGAACTCATGATTAAAAAACCACAATCATCTGTTTCCTCCATTTTACCTCTATGTCCCCCATTGCTTGTCGCGTCACGCAAGTGTTCTGACTCGCTCGTTATGAAGTCGTCATGTAGTGGTATGATTATCCGGGTGATAGTAAGGCCCTTCTTTCCTTGACTGTCGCGTCCAGCTTAGGTCTTGTTGTTACTACCTGTAGCAGAGCGACTAAGATGATAAAAATTAATTAGGCGGTAATACTCTCACTTGTAGCTACAGATATCCGAAACGGCTCATATCCTAGTATATGTGCTACTATCGATTCGGTAACCTCAATAGTTATATCACAGTTTCTTTCGAAATATTCAAATTCTCGCAGTGGATGCTGTTCTTTTATGTGTATGATTTGGCGGAATCATAGTCTATTCGAGTATACATCCATCTGAAAAGTGTAGCGAATGGCCGTTGGTACCAGATACAACTTAGAAATACTGTCGGGACTTGGCCAGAAAAATCGCATGTAATATGAACACATTTCGTTATTTCACTTCAGTATCGTAGTCATTAAAGCCAGTGTGAGCCATGCACATTTAATCAATGGACACATTGAATATATATATATATATATATATATATATATATATATATATATATATATATATATATATATATATATATATATATATATATATATATATATATATATATATATATATATCAGCCATAATCTAATTGATAAGACTACTGTTCATCATCTTATCGAAAATATACACATGTGCGGACACTCATGGAAATGCACTTATTAATCGACGGGCAGCTGGGTAGCTGATGATAATATTCGCATCGGAACTGAATCGCAATTTGAATGTATGCTGATGGATAACTTATTGATATCTGAAAATACAAAGCGGATATATCAACGTGTGATGATTAAGCGATTCGTTCATTATAGTAACTATGCGGGGCGTGTGACAAGCGTGGCTTTTCTGACGTATGACGTTGAGTCCACACTTTTTGTAGAATAGTATAGCCTGTGATCTGCCTCAAGCGAATCCGGATACAATATATGATCAACACATCGAGTAAGAATTTCACTTATTAAAGTGGTCCGCTTCGAGCTGAAAACACAACACATACAGGAGTGTTTGAAAGTATTAAACAGGCGTTTGGATATGGTTTATGCAATCTACACTATGGGCTATACAAAAGGCTGGTGTATGAGTGACTCTTAATGTTATTGAGGGTGACTGTGGATGTATTTATCGGGGTTACTATGGCGAATATGAACATAATCTGCATGTCACTGTTATTCGTTTGCAACCAAATTCTCATACAAACATTAAAGTGTGAAACGTACTCGGCAGCAATATGGAGAAAATCGTAGCTGATACAATACTAACACAGCCACTGCGAATTATATATATTCTGGAAAAACAAGCTCTCACGATATCTTCTATGAAACATTATTATGATCTCAGTCAAACTGATGGTTACCATATATCTACATGTCGTATGCTTATATGATACTTGAACCGGGAATAAACCTATGACCTACACATATGACACTACCATTTTACTTCATTGAGCCATAAGTAGCTATTGAAGAGTTTCTTATATCTTCAAGACGGGGGGGTTTTTTTTGCTGCAGTTGAGGTAGCCAACATCTAGTTGTATGTTAAAATAACACACCCAATATACTACATATGAATAGAAATAGAAATTCAAATGAAATGTGATCTACGTGGAAAATTGCGATATGCAAAAAAAAAGTTGATATAAAGCAGAACTCGGGCTTTCCACTACAACTAACTTGTCATACAAAATTTAAAATATGAAACGAGCTGAACAACAAGGTAGACAAAAGCATGACTTTACGAATGATGGATATGATGGAAAAATAAGCTCTCACAATATCCTCTATGAAACAGTATTTTGAACTATCTTCAACTGATGAGTAGCTTATGATACCATTTCATACGCTTTAATGTTACCTGAACCGGCAATTAGCCTATGACTCACTCATATGACACGCATATTCCCCTATATTGAGCCATAAGTAGCTGTTAGAAAGTTTGCTCTACCTACATGACGGTTGGTATTCTTATTGCTGCAGTCGAGGCAACCTCTAGTAAACTGCAACAGTTGTTAGAAATACACCTCAGTTTACTACATACATATGCAAATATCAATGCAAATGAATATAATCGGCGTTAAATATTTCGATATGCTAAAGAAGGCAATACAAAGCAGAACTCAAGCTTTCGTAAATATTGGCAGCGGTTGTCGCATCAAGTACTATTGAATGATGGATATGATGGAAAAATAAAACTCACAATAACCTCAATAAAACAGTATTTTGAACTACCTTCAACTGATGAATAGCTTAGGATATCATTTCGTACGCTTTAATGTTACCTGAGCCGGCAATTAACCTATGACTCACCCATATGACACGCATATTCTCCTATATTGAGCCATAAGTATCTGTTAGAAAGTTTTCTCTATCTACATGACGGTTGGTATTATCATTGCTACAGTCGATGTATCCTCCGGTGAACTGCAACATTTGTTAAAATTACATCTCAGTTTACTACATACATATGCAAATATCAATGCAAATGAATATGATCCGCGTTAAATATTTCAATATGCTAAAGAAGACATTACAAAGCAGAACTCAAGCTTTCGTAGATAATGGCAGCGGTTGTCGCATCAGGTACGATTGATACCACCATTGAATAAGGATAATATTGGTTATTTCAAAAGGAAAAGACAATGGACGTACATATGGTATGGCTCTCATGGCCGTTGTAGTGGCTCGGGAAAGATCGATGGGAAAACGTGGTCAGTAATTCCCGTTTGGAGCTTGGGCCAAGTGAGTCGACGATGGAGGGTATGCGCTGGATCAATTCAGGCCGGTGCTGACAAAAAAACCGACACTATCGAGTGTGTTATGTATTTGCTTGCTGACCTACTAAGTAGCCTCTGTTATACGGATCGGGTCTGCACCGTGTAGTGCCGTGGAATAGATTAGTGCAGAGTACGAAATACCGAGTAGGACCAGATTATCCGTCATAATCCGGTCGAGGAGCGAGGACGGGGGCGAGTCAATGCCGCACCAGACCACGGATGCACTCGATATGTGCTGGTTGGCCTGGATCAAATGTATCATAGGCGGAACCAACAAGCGCGCTGACTTGGTTTGGACCGAAATTTGAAGTAGTACTCCAAGAGCGCGATTAGCCGAAGTGTCAGAGACGGGTGAGGGTACACTGGTTCTTCTACATGCTGTAGAAAAGATCCAAGCTGTTCGTGGAGAGTTCAGATACCGTGGAAGTCATGGCACTCCTGTAGTTGCTGGAGAAGGTTAGGGCCAATGGGTGGCAGTTTCGGGCCTACCAGGATGCGTTGGATCAAATGTTGGATGCAGGTAAAGTGACTGGTGGTGAATTTGTGGCTACCGGGGCAGACAGGGCAGAGACAGCCATCAGTGCGGTAATCGGGCAATGTGATCATGTACGTATTCGTTACAATCATAGCACAGAGCCGGATTGGTGTAGGCTCGAAGCAACGGTTGAAGCTGTAGTATCTGGCTTTTTCTCGGGTTGAGGTTGGCGGTTCACCCATAACCAGTTAGTGGTAGTATTGGCGCCGGGCCATTGCCGCGATCTCCTTGTTGGACCAGCGTTTTGTTGAGCTCTTCCTAATGTCGTCACAGCGTTGGCGGAAGGCTACATGTTCAGGTGAGCATAGATACTGTACGGAAAGCGCAGTGATGGTTTGTCGTGGGCCCAGGCGGGTTGCGTCAGAGGGGTGAGCGGATTTGTGCTGGCCACTTAGTCGATTTGTATCCCTATGCAACCATCGATGTAGTCCGCAAATGGTCGCGCGGGGAGCAGGCCACAAAAGCGGAGTACGTTTGTTTGATGTTTGGGAACCCTAGGGTATTTAGTGCCCGTGATTATGGCTGCAGCTTGGACGAGTGCGGAGTTATATCGCTCGAACAGGGGGTCCAACGCATCCTTCGATATAAACAGAGCCCAGGCAATAATGTTCAAGCCATAGGTAGCCGAATGTTTTGAACAGCACCAGTCGGTTGCGGGGGTGTCGCCAGCTGAAGTCATAGAAGCCATAAGCGCGGAAAGAGGCGATACCCAGAGACGACGCTGCAACCAGGGATTCCATATATCTGGCGATGTTGATCGCTGGTATTCCGTGAGAGAGTGGGAACCCCAGATATTTGAAGCGTTTCGGCTTGACATATGTGGGCGTCATCTTCAGGGGGAGGTAACGTGTGTTCCAAGGTGCGTCTGCGAGCGTCGGCGTGGAAAGCTCTCCATATATACAGAGGGTTGGCGCCGCGTGTCGCAAGTCGGTAGATCGTACTCGAGGTTTAATGACACCCTGTTCGAGGCCAGATTTGCGACCCCACGCAGTAATGTCGTCAATGAAGGGCTGGAGCGGACCGGTTGGAGGGCTTAAATCCGTGCGTCATCGACAAATAAATAAGAGAGGAGGAGCTTGGGCCAAAATTGCGCCAGCGTGACAGCCAAGGAATCCACGTTGATAATAAAGAGCTGGGGGCCGACAATTGAGCCCAGTAGGATGCCATTCGTTCTATGGAATAGAGGCGAGAGCGTGCCGCGGTATGTCACTCGGGTAGGGACCCTCTCAAATAGCGCACGGAGGCAGTTGATCCAGTTTTCGGACAATCCAGCGTGGCACAGGAGTACACATGTGCGTGGGAGAGCAACCTTGTCGTGTGCCTTGGTAGTGTCCAGACAGACGTCGTTCCACTCCTCTTCCGACTGTGTCTCAAATTCCATGGCAGCGAGTGCTCGGGTATGACAGGAGTACTGTGATTTGAAGCCATCTTGGGTAGTATGGGTAGCAGAGCCGGGGTGATTCGTAATCAGCTTAAGGAAGCAGTTTTCAAAGATGCGTCTGACAATTTGCATAAGCGTGATAGGGCGGAAGTCGGCGGAGGAGGTGATATCTGCATCGGCTTTCTTTAGGTGCACTGTCAGGAGGCTGCAGTTCAGGGCTGCAGGAAAAGTACCCGCCTTCAGTAGCTCAGTGAATACTTCGGCAAGGAGTCTAATCGGTGGGCTATTGACGTCGGGGCGTCCTAATGTCCTGCGTTCGGCGAAGCGCTCCACGGCGGCCTTCAGGAGGAGCCTCATTGGGATAGCGTAGTATAGCATCCGATACATCGTCGGGGTGTATAGTGGAGATGACATCGGGCGAGGGTTCGGTATCCGGTGGAACCACGTACGGGTTTGTAGAATTGAATATGTCCTCAAAGTAGGCACCCGGTATGCAGGATTGGCGCGGAGACCGTCGTTGGTATGCAATATCTTTGAACATTTGAGCATTGCTTTGGGCGGTCAGAGTTGGGCGGAACGAGTGGGTTGGCAGCCGCTGAGCACAGGGTCTGTTCAAGTCATAGTAGAACCTCCCGAAGACTTATGGGTTAACGGCATAGCGCCAGATGCGGTCGAGGATCCGTAGCAGTCCTTCCGCTGGTCCGTACAAAGTGAGACACGACCGTAGTAGGTCCTTATGCGCCCGGATTTCGGCTTGGAATTGTCGCGCGCGGGATTTGTTGCGTAGGTGATACAGTCGATGGCGGTATTGGTTATATCCATGAGAGGGGAGGCGTTGGACCGGAGGCGGCGGCATTGTTGGCATTTGTTGGGGCCGATGGATTTGATTCGTTGGAAGTATCTGGCAATGGAGTCCAAAGGTGTGATCACCACAGATACCGTAGTCCATCAGCTTATAGGTCTGGAGGGAGGCGGGGGTGGTAGGCCGATGATACGCATGTTCTGTACTTCTGTACAAGTTTAGGTGCCAGCATAAAGGTAGTCCAAGTACCACGTAGTACGCGGGGTAGTCTCGATCGTTTTCATACATAGTCTGTGATTTGTAGATGCGTGGCCATGCTTCCGTGCTTTGAAGTTCAAATCTCCCCAAACGACATCTGGTTAGAAATTGTCAATCTCGGGGGGATCCATGTATCGCCTGACGTCTTCTTCAGTAAGTGATTTGAGTGGAAGGTAGAAAGCGGCCATATCAATGCCAAAGCACACAAGGAACACCACGTACGTTGAAGAGTGTACAAGTTGAAAATTCGATGGGTGGTGTTTGGAAAAATGCCAATTCCACAGTGTGAGGGATGTAAGATATTATGCCGTGTAGTGTGATGTTTTCATACGTAGTCTGTGATTTGTAGATGCGTGGCCATGCTTCCGTGCTTTGAAGTTCAAATCTCCCCAAACGACATCTGGTTAGAAATTGCCAATCTCGGGGGGGGACTATGTATCGCCTGACGTCTTCTTCAGTAAGTGATTTGAGTGGAAGGTAGAAAGCGGCCATATCAATGCCAAAGCACACAAGGAACACCGCGTACGTTGAAGAGTGTACAAGTTGAAAATTCGATGGGTGGTGTTTGGAAAAATGCCAATTCCACAGTGTGAGGGGTGTAAGATATTATGCCGTGTAGTGTGATGTAGAATATGGTAGTATGTGTTCGAGCGTTATGATTAAGAAATGTGGTGTTATGCCAGGTTTCAACCACACACATAACATCACTCTGACTTAAGATCGATATAACGTTCAAACACTTACATGTATATGCTGCGTTGTCCATGCTGAGTCCTTGTGGGGTGAAGAGCGTCATCTTCATTGGTCCTAACATTGTTCATCCTCAGTTGACACTACTAAGCTCTCTTCCTTATCAATGTCAGCCATTTCTACATCGTTGCCTGTCGTCGAAGAGTTTGTTGTGGAAGGTTGAGGCTGCGTATTGGTAACCATCGTGTTGGATGATTGTGTCGGGAAGACCGTTGGTACATGAAGTCGCCCGGGTGGCGCACGTGCTGGCTGTTTAGCGTTTGCCAGGATTCGCGGGTTAAGTGAGAAGAGGTTTGCATCATGTTTTGCTTGGTAAGCCTTTTGGAGACGGTCCTTGATAGATTGGAGGATGTCTGCGTTAGCGGAGTTGAGAAGAGGGCTCAGTAGTGCATCCATGCCGCGCGCAAGAATCCTTGGCGCTCGTTCATGTGTGCAGCGGGCCTCCCGCTTGGTGCGTAGATATGGATCAACGCCGCTTTCGTAGCGTCGGGATGTTGTTGGGAGCGGGGGTGGATGTTTTCATCAAGTTCCCATTTCCACGTAAGTGCTGCATATCGTTTCACATGGGCGACAGCGTCGTTAGGAACACAAAGGCGGATGAAACTGGTGGAGCTTTCGCGGCGATTTGGTTGAGATACCGGTTTAGACGAGAGATACCAGAGAAAGTGGTGGCGATTGAGGAGTGGTTGGGCTCAAGTATTGATTGGGATGGGGGCTTGCCGTTAGGGAGTTTACATACGGCGCTCAGAACGATAGATACCTAGCACATGAGTGCGCGGTACTGATGTACAATAATTAAATAAAGGATTGTATGTGGTCGAATTAATATATCTCAAAATTTGTCTAGTTCATGCTAAGTGTGCCGCTACTTGCGAACGATTCCAACCAGACAAATTTTCAAATAGGAATGGCAGGCTCCCTACACAAGTGATTGTTTATCTGCTAAAACGTAAACTATAGCAACGTGTATGAATCTTATTTTAGTCGTGAATATGGGCTACAACTATGTGTTATATTAATTTACTGCCACTGATAAAACAAAAAATCAGAAGGGTAAACATATTAATACTATTACTATACTAAAAACAGCTGTTGAGATTTCTGGCAATTTGATGTGGAAACCAAACAAAAACTGCGTACACCAAATTTTATTGTAATTTTATTGATCATTATTGGTATACATCAGTGTCTAAATCGTCATTAGTTTCACCTTTCAGTTCAATAGAGTCACCAGCATTTGAATGATTACGTACAAGCTCCCCGTGCTCATTTAAGGTGTCGGTCATATACGCCTATTGTTAAGGTGAGAATTTTGACAACATGAGATGAAACAAGACTCGGATTGAACTCAGCGATTTATAGAAAACAGCGTTACTAACAAAACCCCGTGTATTACTAGAACAAATAAACTTACAGTATAGACAGCGTGCAAAGTCAGACACCACAATATAAAATTCCATAGTCTATACCATGACAAGAAAATGAATTCCATTCTCTATATACATATAAAACGCGAACGCCAATATTTAGTTAATAAGTTCATCATACCAACTTCCGCAAATATCCCATCGAATTTGTGAAGGTTTAATGTCTCGGCAGAAATTAATGCAAACTGCAAGAATACTGAAAAAATGACATAAATAGAAAGAGAGATATCTTCAACACGAGCGGTGCGTGCACAAACCAAACTGCATATGTGTTCGTAGTAATTCGTGCAAGGCTGCAATTGAAGTAACAGATTAGCAACTTGACCATAAATACAAAAAGATACTTTCATAAAAACCCATATAATCAGAATGTACACATGTAAGCTCGCATCTGACATAAGAAACACCAGCATAGAATGTAGACATACTTACCTCCAATGATTTATCATCGATTTTGTGTTATCAAATACTAACATAAAGACTCGGAGTGTATGATATTGCATGGTATGTACAAAATCGAACATACATACGTGACGCATGCTGACATGATTCGAGTTTGTATTTAACAACATAAAAGTATCAAAGAGGTGTTTTGGCGGTTCTCAATATGACCGGTAAATGTTAGAATATACAGGTACATGTAGAACTTCATACGTGAGATGATCTATTTGTACAAATCTTGGCCCCTCACACACACATGTATTCAGAAGGGCTCCTCCAAGCACGTGTACAAATCTTGGCCCTTCTCACACACATGTATTCAGAAGGGCTCCTCCAAGCACGTGTACAAATATTGGCCCCTCTCACACACATGTATTCAGAAGGGCTCCTCCAAGCACGTGTACAAATCTTGGCCCCTCTCACACACATGTATTCAGAAGGGCTCCTCCAAGCACGACAGGCAATTCTTAATTCAACGAATGAAGTAAACTACAAAACATCGGCGAGTTCGCAATCTATCGCAACGCTAGCCGCAACCAGATTAACTTAGGGCGATAAACGCTCGCTTCAATAATGGGTCGATATTGAGATCAAATATGAGTCGCCACAGTATAAAATAACTTACATCGGGGAGTAGAACGAAAGTTAACGGAATGCACATCAGGGGAAGCACCATGTGGGATATCACTATCAGAGTAGTGAGGTGGGTAAAATCGCATGGAATCTGCGTACGGATGTCAAAGTAGTTCATCATCGCCACTCCAATCGATGAGGACACAGTCTGTGAAGATAAGCCAATCGGCATTGTAAGAATAGCTAAATATACTGGTGACAAAGATGTGATACTTTACCGCAGCTACTACCGCCATAGCCTGACTCACGTCGGTTCTTGAAACAATTTAAAATCCGCATCAAATACGTATGTATAATCAACGTTCACTCGTCGTACCTCTGCAAATTTGCACATGTGCAAATATCCATAGGAAAATTAAGATATATGCCATATCACAGGTGACGCAGTGCGGAGGCATCAAAATATAGAGAGAAAGGAAAAAATCGCACCCGCTGGCACTCGCAGCTATAACTTGAAAGACGCATCTCGTGAAAATTACATGTGAACGACAATGTTTGTGCGGTACATACACTCCCAAAGTTCTGAAATCCCGCCAGCAAGGCATAAACTGTCGACTCGATATTTTTAGGGCACATTTTGGTCGTTAGGACGACAGCCGCCATGAATTCGAGCATCCCTGAGTGTCGATCAATATTAATAGATGCAGGTCGATTAAAATAAGTGGTAATAGTTGTAATTTACAGTTCGGTGCGTATACACTCACTGTAAAGCTTGACATACCAGTAAAATTATATTGCACAATGATGCAACAGCAGTTTTGCACTCCCTGCATACACTTCACCACAAACGCAATATATTGTACTTATGGAAATTGTAGTCGAAGGACACTACATATGCAGGACATGCACTGCGCAATTCGTCATCGACATAATATCAAATAAGTAACCGGTAAATATGAGCATGAAAAAATTCCATACGACAAGATAAAATTCGATGGATTTAGTACAGAAAACTAATAACTTTCTTTTCTTAAAGTGTATCTTGATGCCATACTAATTTCAGCGAAGCCGAATGAAACTTAAGAGGGTATATGGCGTACTTTTTGCGGACTCACATAAGATTGTCAGCACCAGGAGATTCGACAATGAGGAGTGAGCGCATATACGAGTATACGAAGGTATCGCCTATGTACATAATATTCATCGTTTACAAAATAAGTATAGGCTATAATTTCAGTTTGTTATGAACAAGTGCAAGCAGGGAACACGTTTTTTTTCGACGTGCTGTCGTTGCTCGAAGCAGGGCGTTTCAAATTTGAAGCCATGATTGATGTGCAGTTATGCAATGAAGCCATACCTATCACCTGTGGGGGTTGGATGGGGTCGAATGCGTGTATTGATGAGTTGCCCCTCAATTCATAGCAGAAAACACAATATGACGATGTATAACAGCTCAAATATTGCTAAAACTTTACATTGGTTGGTAATGTCATAACAAAACAGTATAGCAGCTAAATGCCTTACATAACCCCCACCCCCCGAGGCGACAGTGAACCATTCACTAAACACTCGAACTAAGTCAAGGTGTACGTTCACAAATGCGTGGCTATGGTTCATCACACTATAAAAAGAATCGACGATATAGACAGGTGTAGCAAATCGTGTATAGTCAGACAATGGCTATTTCTAACCAAACAGTTATACATGATCAAATAGTGTCTTAAAGGTTCAACCCTAACAAATTCAAACTACAAAAAACTATATCGTACATGTGCCTGCAGCTCAACAAAGACACGTATAGTATTTTAAGAAAGAGGGTAAATTCAGCATCGAAACCATAAGCTTACGAGAACGACACTATCAAGCACACATGACAAATCTATACTATTATATACATTTTGCCATTGTTACAGCTTCTTCTTGCACGAATGAGCGTCTCAATTCCACTACAAACCTGGTAGAGAGAATTATAGCCGACCATGTACATCACCTTGTCTGATATCCCTATAACCTAAAAGATGTATTAAAAGAAAGCACGTGATTAGTACTTATAAAGCCCCATCAGTTCGTTGGCGTAAACACGTCAGGTCTAAGCGATATATACAGGGGAAAGCCCTATGTTAGATTGAAATTTTACAAAAATATAGCACGGAAGTCTCATTTATCAGCATTTTAAGATATGCACAACTGCGGTTGAAAAGTCACACAAATTCAGGCCCAAGCAAACATTTCAATCTTTACGATAAATAGTGAGAGCACCGGTGTACCAAATTCCATCGGTTCACTATGATGATATCCACCGTAGCAGCAACCCCTCGAAGCAATACTGTCACCCAGAACACTCTTCGGAATGGCCAGTGTGACAGGAAGGTCTGAAAAACGAGTACGCCCACCGCACCAAACACCGATTGTGCTATGGACGACCAAGTGTAATAGTAGACGTCGTCGAACTGGGGACCACCCGGATTACACTCTGTGGCATATGAAAATAATAGATCCTAATGAAAGAACACTATGGATCCGTTTGTATCAGGTATCTACATGACAACTACATACTCTTAGATATAGACAAAATGGCAGATTTGATTGGATGTTCATCTGAATCGAAAGTGATACTATTCTTCCTTAATAGCCAATGTCAAAAGGTAGACATATTAGATCATCTTCAAATTAGAAACAGAAACAAACATGGGCATACTTTCAATGTCGATATCATACAATCTATTGGTACCTATAATACCTTTATCGGCCAGGTAAAAGTAGTCCAGAGCACCTCCCAGGTTGATATAACTAGCGGCTAGCAGGAACTGTAAAGAATCGATAGCATGTTCAAACACTGCATGGGTGTTGGATGGCTGTTGACATAATGCCCAGTACTTTACAAATGGTGCTCACCTTTGAGCTGAGCCATGATCGTAATGCTCTGCAATAAACATTCCAAGATGCAATTCGAAAACGCGACCAACAGTTCATATGCATAGTGACAACTTAGGAACAAACGGCTAAATGCTATTTATAACAGCTACAGTGGCGTGAAACTAGCAATAACGTATAAAATTTAGCAAATAAGTTGAACGAAGTAGGCTGGCGTATCAGGTCCGAATACCCAGTTAGTCTATATACAGTCTGGGCTGGGCGTAAAGAATATAGATTCACTGCTCTCTTGAGCTTGGTTCACAATATTGAACTCTGACTTCCCTGCTCATCTTGCAAACAGCCAACTTTACGCCGTCATATTTCCAAAATGAGGCATGAGGAAAGTACGATTAAGAAATTTCACATACTAACCATGACATTTGCAAGAATATATCATACCAAGAATAAATTGCTGAGCGCGAGATTGCGAGGCATCACACTGAAGGAGGCTACAACCATTAGTGTAGAACTGGTTAGCGCGTAGCTGTAATAGATTGAAAAGCGTATTGGTATATGATATATTTTGTATCACATACACGCACTACCAATCCAAGTAGCTCAAGATCGGTGCATGATGCAAATTGCGCTTACACTGATCAAACAAGTATGCGCTATTTATATAATCCATATAATTCGACGCATATCGGGAAAAATCACACTCGCACAATGTGACTTTGTGTGACGAAAATCCCGTTGTAGTTAAGTACGAAAAGCGAGCATGCAATCAGGCTCTTTAAAAATGTCATCGACACGTAATAGTATAGCCCGAACTATAACAAACCAATAAAAGAGATTTTCTCGTCGATGTGATATTACTGAACGACCAACGGCGGACAGAGAATACACTAACAGGATAAATTCACAACATACACAAGCGTCAAAGTTTCGTAGCCCATCATGTTGCAGATCCCTAAGCCCATTGCTGCAACAGCCATTCCGATTGCTAGTAACAAAATCTTTTTATGTTTTAACATTTTCCCGATCTGTGGACCTCTACTGCTCTTTGGGAGTTGTTTCTCGGGCAGGTAACCCAGAAGTGTAGGTATCGCGACTTGAGCTGTCATGTATAATTGCAAAGAAATGTAAGTCAATGCGTGAAACAGAGGTGACTATATCAAATGTTACCCGCGGCGATTCACTGAAAAGTAGATGAAATTTTGTGGGGGTTAAAACTACCCGCCTATGCGCGCTTTCTTTAAATAAATCATTTGTCAGGAAAACTATTTCATTTAGCCAAGAAACTATTATGCCAGTACTGCGATGCAAGCTTCACTAGGATGATTGCTCGCTAAAGTAGCGGTAGTGTTTCAGCATATCGCACCATCGTCCAGAGTTAAAGAAGCACTACTAAACGCCATATGAAGAAGAAGTACCAAGGTACATACCTGCAATGGGAATGCAGATGAAGAACATTCCACGAATGTAGCCAGCCTTCGCTAGTGGTCCGACGACTAGTGCCGCAAGAAAACCTCCGCTATGCACCATGGTCCAAACCCTGATCAAAACAGTAAGTAAAGTACACTCTAGCGGTTGTCGTTCTAAATTCATCGCTTGCTATGTGCAGACAGGGGGGTAGACAGCATCTATTTGCTATTCACCAGTACTACCAAAAGACACACGGTGTGTGAGTAAGTCTATCAGGCTTTTACGTTAATGCTAGAGCATATCTCCTCTCCGTATACACGGCTATTATAGAAAGGTGAGTTAACCGAGCAGGGTAAGTTATTCATCCCAGAATACAATAAGACCACCCACAAAGTTCATACCACGTGACAATGTCAGAGCCGGAGAAAGCAAATTTGCTCATAATCGCAGCATATGCGCCCTCGCATAGCAGGTCGACCAGAGCCATCTCAAAGTGTACCATCATAAACATCAGTGCCGCAATCCACCCCTGTCCTTCAGACAGCTGAACGGTGGACAATAGAAGAAAGGCCGCCGTGCCTACCACCGAGGCCATAACTATGCGAGATAGAAATATGGGCAACCAGTAAACAATGATATATGGAGATACAAAATGGACATCAAGCATCTGCGAATGGCAGTGCAGTCGTCAAAGTGCATATATTGCAAAATTAAAGCGTTGCAGAATAAATCACACTCAAGAGTAAGGATGTATTGCAGGAAGTGATGTAGATGAACACCCCGATTAATATGATCCCATTCCGCACTATTTTGTTTCTAAAGTATCACTGCACAACTACAGCTAGTGAATCCGTAGTGGTATATTGCTCACGCCAATGCAGATTGGTCTCAGTCACAAATATCCATTGTAGAAGAAAAAAATGGAGATAGGCTCTAGAGACACACCTATGTAGTATCGTTTAAAATAACCGGCGATAGGTATCGAGTCGCTGATGGCTCCCATCAAAGCCTAGCGGAAGAGTAAAACAAAAATCAGTTTTTGTGAGATAGACAATCTCATATACTTAATAGAGGTACAGCACAGTTATGTGCGATACAGGAGGCGGCTATTTCACAGAAGTAGCTATCCTCAATAAATGAATACATGACTGTAATTCAGAGGTGTCAGAGGCTTGAACGAAGAATATCAAACTACGATACTAGGTTTCCAAAAAAAAAAATCTATTCTAAAACTAACTTACTACACAATCGGCGATAATCTTACTTTCATGGCCCACGGGGTCATTGCAGCTGCCCTGTACGCTTGATACTCTGAG
This sequence comes from Sphaeroforma sirkka, assembly GCA_001586965.3. NCBI lineage: Eukaryota > Ichthyosporea > Ichthyophonida > Sphaeroforma > Sphaeroforma sirkka. The sequence continues at coordinate 41,203 of LUCW03001443.1, read as the reverse complement.
CCGGACACCTTGAGGTGTTCTTTCTACAGATATAAGAAATATAGTAACGACGACTTAAATGTGCAAAGGTGGCATTGTTGCTGTTGTTAACCAAAAATTCGAAACGTGACTTCATAAACATGCCAATCGTACGAAACAATTAAGTTCTACAGATCACACGCATGAAAAATGCACGCCATCATAGAATTGAATCTTAACGCAATGAGAGCTGAATATTGTTCACTATTCATTCCATTAAGGGCGCTGCAATAAAGAATAATACTGATTAAGATACAAGCCCTGCGATGTCATTTATACGCCTTGACTGAACTGCTCAGAAAAGATACAGTCATACACAACATGGCATAAGTCACGACAATTCATTGGAAAAAACTTACGAAATAGGGCAGCTGGCCAACACCGACAAAGGTGCCAAGCGTTCCCTTGATGCCGAAATATACCGATGTCATCAGGATAACAAATCGCCAACCCACAGTCGAGTTTAATCTTCGTACATACGCAGTTGACGTTCGGATGGGAAGTTGTAGATAATCACAAACTCTCGGGCGGACGGGGAGCCTGTATATCATTTTTGAGTAATTTCCTCGCAGTATATCTATCTGCTCTGCTTGACAAAAATGTAAAATGATTTCAATTACGATACTCATATGATATATATATATATACATACATACATACATACATACATACACACATATATATATATATATATATATATATATATATATATATATATATATATATATATATATATATATATATATATATATATATATATATTATATTATATATGTATTATATGTGTACATACATGTATTGCCCACGTACATATATATATATATATTGTATATATATATATATGTATATATATTATTATTATATATATATATATATTGACATGTACATGTAATTGTTATTATATGTATATGCTTTATAATATTGCATGTTGTGTATTACATTAATAATATTATGTGTTATATGGCTATATATTATGTATGTATTATATATATGTGTATTGTGTGTGTAATATTGCCAATGATATGCCATGTGTAATATTATGGCATATGTTGCAATATATATGTTGTATGCAGTAATGATGTGTATGTATGGTCATTGTAATTATATGTATTATTATTATTAATATTATTACAATACACAATGATAATATGTGTACATAACCAGCCAATATGTATGTGTACATAA